>VMBQ01001013.1:173960-210766 GCA_007657795.1 Dreissena rostriformis | reverse complement strand
GCAGTTAAGGAATAGATTTGTATCCTTGTAGATCAAGTTAGGTTTGTCTAGTTTTCCACATTCTGAAAAATACGTTCAAAGATTGTGCTCACAATTAGTGTTTATTTACAATATGTATTATATTATTCTATATAACTCAAACGGCCACGTGTAAAGTTAAGGACTCGATACTAACAGAGAAAAAGTTGCACATGCAATTTCAAAAACCTTTTCTTCATCGATGAGACAAACTTACCGCTACAAAGTACTGACACATCTCGGCTGTGACTGCACTTGCCATTTTTCAAATACTTGCATTGTTCAATATTCATGTCTCCAGATCGACAATGAAGTCTGTCAACGTGAACTGGACCAGATCCTTGTCCGAACTTAGCCCCAGTGAAAATGACGGCCGCCTGCAAGCTTTATCACACACAACTGATTAATTATACATAACAATTTTAATTGTTCGAACGAAAACAACCTTATCACGAATTCATATATTTATATTGCATTGTACAGAACATGTATTTATGTTATTTGCACGATAACACTATTGAATGAGTGATTTGAAACAATGAATGTTATTTTTAGAGGTCTGCTATCCTTGGTAGTAACCCATTTGTAGCAGTGTATGTGATTTCGATTAAGACAATAAATTCATAAGTATGCATTTGTAAAACAAAGTGACAATAATGGGTAGTTACCTCGAATTATATGATTTACAAATGACCTCTGCAGTAGGAAAGTCAAACAGATTATCACAAACAGTTCCGTATATGCCTTCAATGGAAATTTCAACACGACCAACGTTAGGAGCTGGTCCGTTTACAAGGCGAACATCAGTTATATTGAGTGGTGGATCTGAAACATGCACAAATAAAACTTATTCATGTACATGACTTTTATATAAAAAAAAACCTAGTTCGCATTATGGCATTTACACTAATTAAAAATATGCCGATAGCATTCATATAATCATCCTAGGGTGAACTTTAAGTAAATCATGCCAAAATGAACGCAACCTACAGGGCTGGCATGTTGTGTTCGAATTAATCCAGATTCCGTTCTTGCACAAAAATGTGGCATTGCGTCCATCCATGTACCATCCCACATCACAAGTCAACGTTGCTATGCCATTACGAGTATCGGTTAATTGAAAGGAACCACCTTGTACAATCAGCATTGGGCATTCTGGAATCGCAATGCATGTAATGCTGTTTTAATATATATTAGAGCATAATATAAGACCACATGTGTTAATTTTATTCCATGTATATGTAACTTAAATAAACGTAAAGGAACAACATAGAAGATATGTTGATTTGCATTAAAATAAACTGGTTTTGTTATACCTGTGCATGTTACTGCGACACTTTCTGTGTGGCGACAGTCATGATCCGTCCTGTATCGACATTCATTGATATGAGATGCGTTTGCACCACAATCCAAATCATCAACAAAGATCGGTCCTGACCCCGGATTGCTTGCTGTGTAATATCTAATTGCCCATCTAGATGTGTTACGACACAAAATATTCTACAGTAATATACACTGTCCTGCTGACATGTATTACATCATACATTTAGAAACACACATTGAATCAAACACATGAACTTACCCGTATCCCAACATACGACATAAAGCACTGGCCTCTTCCAGTCCAAATCCGTCATCGCATATTGTACCCCAGGTATCAAACACTTTTATTTCAACTCTTCCTTCGGTTTTGTTCACATCACCAATAAGTCGTATGTCTTGGATCGAAAGTGGGTATGCTACAGAAAACAATCTACCTAATATTTGATTATCTCAGGGTTTGTTCGTTGTTGTTTTTTGGCTAAATTTTGAATTTATCGCGTAAGATGTTAAGCAAAATAACTAAAAATGCATTAGGTGTATACATTACGAGTCACAAAATGACTAATGGATTATGTTAAAATCACTTACGTTTTGAATGACACATTTTTGAACACCAACATGTATGTTTGAAATATTTGGCTGTTTTACGGTCATTTTTAAAATTGTGCTCAATAAGATAATATGATAACGTGGTTCCAAAGTCAAGTATTTGTAAATATTACTACTTCAACTATTTCAATCTTAACAATTTGTTAAAAAAAAAAGATTTAAATCATGCAGTTAATTTAAATACTGGCATCGAAAAACAAATAATTTGGAAAGCTTTTAGAACATTTAAAAATGCATTTCCATTCGTGTAATAACTATATTATTTTTTTAATGAATTTACGTAACATAACAACATATAAACAGATATAGACTTCGGGACAAAGTCGAGTTTTGAACAGAACATCAAATGCAATGATATGTTTCTACTTTCAGACAAAAGACCAATCAATGATGTTTGTCGCACATTATGGAATACAATATAAAAAGTCGAGGGATGAAATTATGTTTAGAACGCAACATCGAATTGTGATTCGGAATTCATAATAAAAAAAGGATAAATCATAGTTTCATTTTATTTTATTCGTCGTTTTTCCTTTCGGAAAATTACAGATGATGGTCGAAAATTTATGAGAGCCACTTTAATATATTGCTTAATTCATGAAAATTGTGGTTCTCACTACACTTTATATAAATATAACGGTACATACATTGTCGAGAGGAGCCATTCTGTTGCGCATTGATTACCAGGACTGCAGCAAATAAAAATAGCATGCACTTTTGTTTAGGTATGAAGAATATTATGAAAGAAGAAGAAGAAAATTAAACGGAGCGACAGAGAGACAGACAGAGAGACAGACAGACAGGCAGACAGATATTGTTGAATGGTATGTATTTGGTAACTGAGCTAATAAGTGTAATGATAAAATTACAAAGTGATCGATGTTTTTGGTGTTTGACGAATACAAAGTTTACAAGATGTGAAAAAGACATTTTAATAGTAGCTATTAGATTATTTATTATTCAATTAGAATAACACAATGTTATATTTGTAATTTAACAGTACTCTGCAATACTGAACAATTCTTTCAATACAATTCGGAAATGTGTTCGCTTTCTCAGAAGAGATATTCTTGTTCTTATCCAATACTTTACTAACAGAACACACAATTTAAACATAAAATTAGTAACAATTGGATCGTCGCCTTTTAACTGTCAATACCGAGATATGAGGGTTTAAACCGATTTGAGGCAAAGCCGAACCTCACACTAACTCCATGATTAATCACAAACCAAAAACACGTTTAAAATGTAGACATAAAGATAAAACACGAATGCTAAAACGTGACGCGCGAATCGAATTATACACGTTTCAGTGTCCTAGTGTCGTGAGTACCGAAAATCTATTAAAAATATTGGGGGAGAGGTTTAAAAGTCGAAGTTAACAAAATATAAGGTCCAACTGAAAAGATATTAAACTATCAATTTGTCGATGCATCATAACAAATTTGTGAAACAAACTAGGTGTAACACACCTCAAGGATGTTTCGTGCATATAAAACAAAGCTCTACTTCTTACAGCCTCTGAAGACTGAAACATGACACCATTGAAGATATACATGGTGATACCATATAGCTTTCCGGGCCGTGGCCAGTATTGCTCCCAATGATAATATATTGATTAAACCAAGTACTGTGAATGACTAACGCGTGAGATAGAATTTCAGTCTGGCATCAATATGCCATGAAGCAATGTACCGCGACGGCAGACGCGATTCTATCAACATGCACACATACATGTGACTAGTTTGAGGCGTATGTGGCAGCACATCCCTGCCACTAATCTAAATCAATTTATTAGAGTCAAATATAAATTGTATAATGAATTATTTGTATGGATATACTTCGGTTGCTTTGTAGTTTTTTAATATTTGACTTTCGTCAGTACGATTCCTTTTATTTACAAGTATAAGTGGACTGCATGGACTGACTGGAGCTTTAATACATATCTGCTTGTATCATTCGATCCGATAGTTTACTCTCTGTGAGACAAAGTTATGTTGTTTTTAAGTTTTTAGTGTATAACGGATGTTATAAATTCAAAATAGCCGCATTCGAGTATTTTCAATTGGGTGCAACCTATTTTGAACCGCAAATGCGGTGATCCTGGTATGCCTTAAAAACATTATATACACATAAACAGTATAAGGCCTCAAATAACTCATGTTATTAGTCTTGTTTTTAGTTAAACACCTGTGAACCGATACTTATTGAAAGATTTATGCTCGCCTGATGTATATGTTCGTCGTAAAAATAAAACAAAATTCATTCAAACCGTATCACCTTCTAAACAGAAAGTTACCATTATTAAATCGTTGAATATACATGTACTTAAAAAGCGACAACTGTTAATATATCCTCTGGACCCACAAGGTCTAGAGGTTTAAAACTTTGGTATGCAACATCGTATTATAGTCCGCGACAATAGGGTCAAAAGTGGCCGCGCCAGATAGTCACATGATGTATGTAGCCTTAAATAGCAAAAGAACATAACATAAAAAAATAATAATAATCTATGAAGCCATTGGGCCCAGAGCTCGTTTATGCGACATGAGATGGTCATTATGTACAGTTTATTCAAATCACGCCCCTGTGGTCAAAGTGGCCACACCCAAGTTCATTTTAAAACGTTCTTGTCTGAACCACATGAGGTTCGCGAGATGTAATATTTGGTATGTAGCATCGTATAGTGGTCCTCTTTTAAGTGTGTTCAAATAAACTCCAAGGGGTCACAACTGACCACGGCACGGTTGATATATGAATAATATTACCTGTATAAGCAAAATAATTGTGTTAAACTGAAGCAACAAGAACCAAACGTCTTATGTTTGGTATGTAACACTTTAAAATGGTACTCTGTAAAGTCTTTTCTAACCATATCCCTGTGGTCAAAACTGACATCGTCATGGTTGTGACATGTTTAATTTTGACTTTATTTGTAAAATAAATTTAAATTTCAAAATATTCGCTGTAACCGCAAGAACAAGAGATGTACTCCTGTGTATGCTACATCTTACAATGGTCGTCTAGTGCGTTTTTTTTTAAATCATGATCCAACTGTATAAACGGCGTAGGGGATCAAATGGTTACCATTAACGTATAGTAACAACAGACGTGGTTTTCTCAAATCATGCACCTCGGGCAAAGCCTGGTCACGCCCCAATTGTAAGTTGGTTCATATCGATTTAATAGATAAAACGTTTTTTTTTCTATAACAATAAGGTAAAGAGAAGTAATACAGTTGGTATGCAGTATCGTACATTTGCCCTATATTTATTCAAAAATTACCCTGGGACCAAAACTGAGCATACGCATGGAATCACACGGCTAAAGAATTTATTAGCAAATAACTTTTGTAAATATTCTTCTCTTAACTCAAAGGACCCAGACGTGTTACAATTGATATTTAATATCGTAAAGTAGGTCTATACAAAGTCAGCTTAAACCATAGTCCAACGGGCAAACCTATCAAAACATTAGTCGGTCGGTCAGGAAAATAATATTTTATACGATAAAAATCGAACTCTGAACACTCGTGTGCCTAGGCTGACGCGATCCGGAATAAAAAACACTGTTTTGTATATGAAAACTTAAACGTTATGTTTGGCCCTATTTCTGTCGGACTCACTTGCACAGACGGAACATTGCCGGTTAATCCCATTGACTCAATGTGTAAGAGAGAAGAGAAAATGCAAGAATTTAGGCAATACAATATAAGAGGTAAGGCATTTGAATATGTTCAATATGTATTGATTATTTTATATAATTTACATACGCAATTAACAATACTATTAATTTCATTAACTGCTGTTTATCTTTATTTTTCTTCTGTGTTATATAAGTAATGTTGATAATAATAGCCAAATAAGGGCAATACTGTCAACATTGTGCTATTAAACTAATGCGTCATTCATACCATGTAGCGGAACTCTTAATTTTAGGATGATCCTTATCATTAATATTTACTGAAATTGTTATTTTCCAGCCACCAGTGTGGCTTCTCATAAAACGTTAACAACAATCAAATATTCAAAACTGCAATGGAAATAATGACAAAAACAAACAATATAAAAATACATTACCCAACGTAAATGCTGCGACTAATTCCCACAGACAATCCTTCTGTTTCAACATTTGGTTTTGATAATTTGCCTAGATAAATAATAAAATTGAAAATGGTGATCGATTGTGACATTTTTTAAAGTTTTGTAACTCAAATCTCAAATTTCAAATCTATAAATTATTGTAAATATTCTAGTTATTATTTTTATTATTTATTATATATTATTTATTATTATTATTATTATTTTATTATTATTAGTTGTAGATTAAGTAGTAGTAGAATTAGAAATAGTATTGTCTAAAATACAAGTATCTTACCCTTTATGCTTTTCTGAATTCCAAATTCACATCTAACCAGATAACAAAAATTGCTTTGTTTAGTAAGTTTTCAGGACGCGATGAAGCGCAGTAACACAATATAATGTTTTTACGACTGTTGAAGAAATAACAATTACTGTATTTAGTACATTCTAAGAGCGAACTTGAAAACATAATCTGAGAGCTTGAGTAGCCATTTCTGGTGTCTTAACTGTAAAGGACTTTAAGTTGAAAAAGCTTTGCAATTAGAAAACAAGTACTTAACTTAATTGAACAATCCGTTAAAAAACGATTGGCCAATCGGAATGCTTTACCGTGATGGCTGTTGTATAGCCGATAGCTTGTGACTCAAGTGCGACTAAAGTGTTAAGTGTTTTGTTTTTCCTCATGTATGCTTTACATAACAGCGTTAAAAATGCGAAATGGTAGAAATTGTTTAAGTATTTATCGTTTTCGTTAAAGAGGCTTACAATACATGGAAAGCCTATATAAAGTTAAAACTCAACTACATTTACTTCAGTCCCCAAGGCGTAGTGACAGAATGCCTTGTACTCCAGTAGTCGCATGTTCCAATCCTAGTGAACGAAACATTTTCAATTTTATACAATTCGTTTTTGTCATTTTTGTTGTACTTTAGCTATATTGCAGCGCTTGATGTGTCTTAAGACATTGACTGGTGTATTGAAATACCCCCGTATGTTAGTAAATCCTTCCGTATTTTTAATTAAACATCTTAACTAAAACAAGACATTTGCAAATAAGGAATGCAAGGATCGACGTTCATTCCACTTTTGTCTCAAGACTGCGTTGTTATCAAACAATATGTTTCTGGCCAAATTTGGCTTTTGACCTTAAAATGTGACCTCATTAAGGTAATTATACCTCATTGAGGTGGTGAGACGGATTAGTCTCCTCATTATCGTCATTTATTTACAAGTAAAATCCCGTACGAGATGTTGGCCAAATTTGACTCTAAGTGTGACCTTTGAGCTATGCAGACAGTTTTAACACACGAAATGAAGTTTCATCATGGTGGTCTTTAATGCTAAATTATTTTTAAATAACATGATGATAGACAAAGTTACAATACAGGGCAACACATTCACTGTCAGTAAAGGCATGTAGTTTTAAAGCCAAATTTGACCAATGTACACTAAGTGTGACATTGACTTTTGAAGTATAGGGACGAGTTTACATGCATCGTGTAGTTATGGATGAGACAGGAATAATTTAGCTGTTTCTGACCGAGTTCGACCTTTAACCTCTAATTGTGATCGTTAACCTGTGATGTAGGGACACGTGTTTTACATGCGACACTTTGCCTTATGATGGTGAACATTTGTTCCTAGTAACTGTGGTTATAAACGACACTGTGTCTTATGATGGTGAACATTTGAGCCAAGTTGTTTCATATTATATGACTGAGACATGAATTTCGCCCTTTGACCTTAAGTGTGACCTTTACCTTGAGCCCCGTGACGGGGGAGGGTGTTATACGCGAAACGTCGCCTCATGAGTGTGGACTTAAATGCCAAGTTATTTTAAAATCCATCAATATTTGGCAAACGTAGAAAGGCGATTGCGCATAGACGCACAAGCAGACAAACGGACAGGCGTACAGACGGACAGTGCGATGTTTGTTCGTTCGTTCGTTTGTTTGTTTGTTTGTTACTTATTTATTTACTTACTCATTTATTTTGTTAGTTAGTATTCAGTTAGTTTGTTAGTTATAGTTAGTAACTAAGTTTGTTAGCAAGCCAAATTTATTAAGATAATATTGTTAATGTTAATGATTTTAGTCAGGTACGTCATTAATTAGTATGAATGCATTAGTTAGCTAATTTAAGACTTATTTACTTATATTTTGAATTTGTTTTCAATCAGTATGGAGAAAACGGATAATGTATAGTACATATGTGCTAATAAAACATCAAAGTACCTATTGATTGGTGTTCATAGATCATCTTATTGTAGTGTATGTTCACTAAGTCGACTCGAACACCAAATATCAGAACTTTTCGGTTATTCCGCCGCAATTTGCCTTGATGACGTAGTCGTGTACCATCTGTGAATGACCCATAACGACCTCCATTGTTATTTACGCACTGAAGCTTTTAAATTTCCTGCAACGATGTTGCAGTGGGTAGCGTTTGGCTGCAACGCTCGTCCTGAAAAGGTTTAGGGAGGATTCTTCGGCCTCCCAAAGGACGGTACTATAAAGCGAAAAATGGATTCGTGATGGAAAGGTTATGGACTCTACTCCAAGCAAACATTTCCAAGTTGTGTATAAAACATTTTGAGGACAAGTGTTTTGTCCACTTCCCGAGTGTGGCGGGTGCGGGCATAAGGCAGCGACTCTTGCTGCATCCCGATGCAATGCCAACTCTGTTCACGGACACGGACAACCCCAAGGCATTACAGCCGAACTCCATGTAGCCCGACGAGGACACATATGGTGCTAATACGAAGATAAATCGTGAAATGGTAAGAACTTAATTACCAAGGTCCCATAAGGTATAATGGTAGCAGTTGTCTCGTTCCTGGAGGCAAAGTGTTCGACCGACAGTCATGAAACTTTGCACGATTGTTTGGCTCAAGAGGCCGAGCATGTCTGAAATGTCGCCGGACGCCCCAATGAAGTCGTTAACGTTAAAAATTACGCCAAAGACGTCAACATTGAACCTTATGTCGTCACCGGCACGGCCATTTGATGTCACATGACGACCGGACCGACGTCATTCGACGCGTCTCGGCGAGCTCTACAAACGTGTTAAGTTTTGCGACTCTTTTCACAGGCGTTTTGCGAGCGGCGCCCGCCTCAAGCTTACGTGCGGAACTGCGGTGAGGCGAAAGAACCGCTGATCGGTCCCATAGGGTATAATGGTAGCGGTTGTCTCGTTTCTGGAGGCAAAGTATTCGACCGACATTCAGGAAACTTGGCACGATTGTTTGGCTCAATGTGCAAAGTATGTCTGACGTGTCGCCTGCGGCCCCAAAGACGTCAAAATTGAACCTAAAGTCGTCACCGGCACATTCGACGCGGCTCGGCGAGCTCTACAAACGAGCTTTGTTTCGCGACTCTATTAACAGGCGTTTGCGAGCGGCGCCCGCCTCTAGTTAACGTGCGGTAATGCGGTGAGGCGACAGTACTGCTGATCGGTCCCATAGGGTATAATGGTAGCGGTTGTCTCGTTGCTGGAGGCAAAGTATTTGATGTATCTTTTCAATCTTAAAGTTTCGTTAAACCATTATCAATTTATATAAAGTATCAAACTTATTGCAGGCCATTACTTACCATGAATTTTTAGTTTACTATAGTGACCGTTACTAAGACGGCAAAACAATTATGAAACCAAACTGCAAAACAACACAACAGCACAAACGTTATTTAATAAGACCATATACGACATATACAGATATTAAATGGAGCCTCCAAAAAATAATGATAAAACGTCATGCCGTGTATAACACTCTGGTCTACCATTCCAGAGGTCGTGGGTTCAATCCCTGACCGGGGCACTGGAAATTTCAGAAATGCTTCAAGTGTTTCCCACCTAACTAGAGATGTACTGGTATGAAACACATGTAATTCTCGCGTGTATCGGTGCTATACACTGAGCACGTATAATAACCAAGGGATCTATTCGCAAAGAGCTAGGGTATCGCACCCGGATTCCTTGTATCTCAATACTGTCTCTGCTTGCTGTCTCTTCAGCAAAAAACCAAAGGACCCCATTGGAAATAAGTGCTTGCACTTTCATGGGTTATCCTTGACTGCAAGGTCAAAAGAAATACATACATACATACACACCACTTTACCTTTGGCGTGTCATTCCCAGGTAATATTAGTTATAACGTTGATTAAATACTCCGCCCAGGCCTTCGGCGATGGGTACCGCGGGACGTTACCAAGGTGATAGTTGCGGCTCTGATCGGGGCCATGGTGGTAGCAGGGATTCACACTCTGATTAATATAGGGGTCGTTTTTGCAGGAAAGTGTATACGGGGAACGCTTAATTATAATGTTTGACATTTAAATAGTAATGCCCATGTTAAAAAACATTAAATATTGAGACACTGATTATGGCGATGATTATAATGATGATGATGATGTCGATAATGATGCGGAAGACAACTATTATGATGATAATAATGATAATGATGGACGTTTAGAAACGCACCAATCCACATACTTGTCAATTTGGTTCAGGTCAACAAAGGCATTCAATTGTATATGAACCGCGTTCTGTGAAAATGGGTTTAAATGCATTTGCGAAACGTGTCATCCCAGATTAGCCTGTTTAGTTTGCACAGGCTTATCAGGGACGACGCTTTCCGCTTTTATGAAAGTTTTCATTTATAGAAAGTCTCTTCTTAGCAAACATCCAGTCTGGGCGGAAAGTGTCGTCCTTGATTAAAGCTTATATGGGACAACACTTTACGCACATGCATTAAACCCCTTTTTTTCTCAGAGCGCGACCAATATATTAGAACACCGCAGTAAATGAAACAATGAGACATCGATTAAATAAGCCATCTATCCGACACTTAACTTATATAGATAAGACCAGATATATTTTGCATATCCTATCGGACTTGAGCACACTTTATATCTGAGTCGTCAGCTGACTGTTTTGTTAGCAAGATAACCACCGATGTTATTACTGTGTGGGTATAGTATAGTCCTAGTATAGGGATTTTTTTTGCATGATTACAATAAAGCATGTGATAGGACAACATGTGATTAAGTTGCGAATAATCGTTAATCGAATGTGTTATGTTTGAATATTTGTTATATATTTGATATAAATGTACACAATAGGTAACGTATTAATTTCACAATTTACAAGTATGTGTCTAAATTAGTGGCGCTATTTACATGATATGAAATAATATGACTGAACATCAATTGGTATATGTATACGAGATTATATTTGAATGTTGCCGTAATATTGCTTGAGAAAATAATAAAAGAAACATAGCTTTAATAAGCAGTGTATACAAGAGAACACTTTATATATGTTTAGCGTTATGCAGTACCATGCCTGGTGATTTATTTACGGAGCTCACTGCCAAACAATTATTAAGAAAGACAAAAAAGAAGTGAAAAAAACACACTTATTTTAACCACCTGCCGACCTCGATCAAAATGGAAATAGAACATGAAAATGAAAAACTCTTACCGGGTAACATTCAAGGAGAAGAAGAGCCCGATACTCTTGGGAACATCATCAAAGAAACTGGCGACTGTGGGGCTTTTCAAATCATTGGAACGGTTTATAACTCGCTTGCTTTATTCGTTCTCTCCTGGAGTATGCTAACTATGGCCTACAGCGCGAGTGTTCCAACGTTCACGTGCGTGGTATTCCAAAATGGAACCAATGTGACGTCATCCGATGCGTGTGACGTCAACGGGACAGTGTGTGACGTTATTGAATTCGACACCAACATGCGGACGATCGTCAGTGAGGTATTGAGTCCGGGTCGATCAATTATCAATATCATAAATCTAAGTTGTTTAGTACCATTGTTACCGCTTTTTATAGCGCTAAAATGTATTAAATAATTTATCGGCTAGTTTAAAAGAACCCGCCTTTATAGAATAATAAGACTAAGGACTAATTAACGCTCACCATGGACTTCGATTTCTTTGTTTTTGGTATACTTTACATTACTTTACAGTAATATAACCGCGAACACTTATGCCAGGTACTCCATCGGAGTCAGAGGTTGGGAGGAAATGATCGTATACATTATTTCCAATCAAGTCTTGCACTTAGGCGGATACCCACGAATAGTCATTCGTTACACTCAAACAAGGATAAAATGGTGAGGAAAAGAATGGGTCGAACGTTGTCATCTGGCGAAGATTATTATTATTATTGTTATTATTATTATTATTATTATTATTATTATTATTATTATTATTACTATATTAGTATTATTATTATTATTATTATTATTATTATTATTATTATTATTATTATTATTATTATTATTATTATTATTATTATTATTATTATTATTATTATTATTATTATATTATTATTACTATTATTNTGAAACGGCTTGGTGGATAGAACAGTTTTACACTCAACTCTTGACATCAATACAGTTTTGTGTGCCCCTTTATATTCAAAGGATTGTCAGCGCCAGAGCGTTTGTACTTAAAGGCTATGTTCTCATATTGAGTAATAACTACCATATTGCTGTCTGTGTACTAGTATAGTTTAGTTCATAAATGTATCTTTTTTCCCTATCCTGATATTCTTTTTGGCCAAACCATTTTAAATTGTTTTCGAAATTGAACATTAAACATGTAAAAGTATAAAGTTTTAAACAACCCGTCGTTCTAGCAAAGGAATCGTGAACTCACTTTAATGCATTGCATTCCAACCCGCAAGGTATCAGGGTCAGTTCGCGGTCAGTAAACGGGTCGTTTTATAATATAGACGCAATTGCGTTAGCTAGGTGATCTGGAATTGTATTCGGACCAGAAATATGTTAAATGAAGATATTCGGCGATATAATTATGGTATGTCGATCATAGATTCTTAATGAGTTTTCAACAATACCATGATAAATATTATTTTTGATTAATTTAACAAGCATTGTTCCACAATTTTGACCAACTTATTAAGCATGAGCGCGATGATTCCCGATACTGTTAATAATCGAATCAAATACCAATGCCCGACACACCACTATATAAATATTTAAAATATGTACGGATACTTCGCGTGTGGCCGGTTAACTTATATGTTTGAATTTCACTTCAATTCTTCTTTTGTTTTTTTGTTTTGTATCTATGGATATATGATAAGCAATATGTAATAATGTAATATAAGCCGCAAAAACTCCGCGTAACATCCTGTTCTGCGTGTGATGCAGCTTAGAACTGCATGGAAAAAGATGCATTTATTAAACTATTTACCTTCACCAACTTCAACCACAATCAACGCCGTATATCTTTTTTAAAGATATTTCTTGTTTCACTTGAGTTGTCCTAGTTTTTCTTGTGTTTGTAGTTGTTTTGCGTGCCTTGTTGTTTTTGTTTCTTGCGATGTTTCCGGTAGATCGCGTTGAGCTGCTTGTATAACGTGGCTTCGTATTGCGTTGCTTTGCGTTTCTTTTGCCTTTTTTTATTGCTGAATATTTTGGGTGTGCACGTGTTGCGTTTGTTTGTGCGTAGCGTTGCTTACATTAGTTTATGTTGCATTGCATCGTGTTCGATTGCGTTGCATTGTTTTGCGTTGCTTTAGGTTGTGTTGCGTTGCAGTTGAGTTTTTTTTGCGCGTTGCAATGTGTGTGTTTCATAGCATTGTATTGCTATGTGTTGCATTGATTCATATCACATTTGTGTTAAAGTCAACGCCAGTAAAACAACATTTAACTATTGTTTCAGCTATTTTGTTGAGAGCTTTCGGTGGCTTGTTTCCAATGGAAAAATACATTTAGCGGAAGCAGCAATCCGAAAAGTTGCCCGTGTAAATGGCAGACCGGAACCGGATCTCACGAAGCTTTCTGTCGCCATCGACAAAGAGCGGAAGGAAGCCGAACTGACGAAATCACTGAGGGTTTATTCCATACTAGATTTGTTTCGATCACGCCAAACACGGAAGACAACCATTTTATTTGCTTTGATATGGTACAACATATAGATCTTTTATAGCTGTTTCTGTAAAACAATGTAAAACAATTGTTTAAATAATCTATTTAAAAGAATATTTCGTAAGATTCGAACGCGTATTTAACCAATTTAACAAAACTAAAACCAGATGTGTAATAGACACAATTTTGGGAACAGACGGTCGTATTGCTCACATTGTTGACCTTCTTCGTGTTAGTGTGTAGAGTGGCATACACTGTTGCACGCTATACACCGTCTCTACATGATGACCCACGTTTGTCAAGTCATTCAATCAAGAGGGCCATAGACGCTAGGTCGCTCACCTGAGACTTTGGATAACTGAACTGTTTTGAGCATCTTTTATGATATGTGCGAAACCATTTTCTTTGCCGAGATATAATAGAACAAATGTTCTGAGCAAGTTTCATGATGATTGGACGAACAATGTTAATTTCAGAGCGTTCACAATTATTTACTATAGCCATGTTATGAAACGGTCCCCCCCCCTGTGTGGCCATGTTTTGCAACGGACAGCAACCATTTTCAAACTCGGCAGTTATATCATCAAAAAAGATACCCACAGGCCAATTTTAACATTTGAAAAAAAAAAGATTGGGGACAGGGGACCATCACTTCATGATACATGCCAAATACCACATCTCTTTCCCTTGCGGTTTCAGGATTTTTATTTTAAGTTTTTTTAGTGAACCACCCCAAGATGTTACATGCCAGATACCACACCTCTAGGCCTAGCGGTTTCAGTAAAACAGATTTTTGAAGTTTACAGTATACGTGTATACAAATAAGGTAAACACGATAGCATACGTGCGGGCCAATTTTATACCCCAGCGGCGTGATTTGAACAAACTTTGTGGAGGACCACCATACGCTGTTACATGCCAACTATTACACTTCTAAAACTTGTCGTTTTAGGGAAGATTTTAAAGTCATTTTTGCTAAAAAGGTCTATATAAATCATGTTATCACTGGAGTGTCGCAATTTGTGACCCCAGGGGCATGATTTGTAGAAATTTAGTAGGAGACCACTAAACGATTTTGTACACCATATCTTTAAGCCCTGAGAAGAATAGATTTGAAGTTTTCATTAAACAAATCTATTTAAGCTCTGGTAACCTACATATACAAGTGACCGGTAGGATAAGAATATTTTTGAAAGAGGGTATTCTAAGGACCTGTTAAAATTTGCCTAACGGTTAACGAAGAGACGTCGCTAGAAGAAAAAAGTTCAAGGACTCACACACGCACTGACTGACAACGGACAACACGCTATCCTTAAAGCTCCACAACAAGCACTTTGTGGTCATGTGAGGTTAAAAAGTGACCAGTTAATGCTAAAGGTATACTTTGTCTGAACCTAGGTATGTTCGGACGAATGTACGGAGATATGCTTTGTTAAATTCTTACCACTTGTTTTGTGAAAAACACATATGAGAAAATAACTTTTCAATTTTGCTTTCAGGCTGTTTTCTTCCTACAGCTACTACGGTATCGCTTTGGGGGTCCAAGAGCTGTCTGGGGACTTCTACCTCAATCTCTTCCTCGTCAGCATCATCGACATACCAGGCGACACTCTTGCGGTCCTCTTTAACACGTGGTAGGGACCTATGTTCGATCAATCTCCACTCAAAGTTGTCGTTCCATGCTTTCATGTACAATCTCTGCCATCACAAGAAAATCCTTCCAGATCTGGAATGTTTTTTTTTTAAGTATTTTATAATGAAAAGTAGTATCATTTTTTTATATTTTGAAAATAGTGTAAAGGTTTATGTTCATGTTAAAAAACAAGAGTAAAAAATAACAACGGGAAAATTATTGTACCACGTGGCTCGGCTATCATCACGTTGTTGCTTATAACGGCAGGGCTTTGATCGAGCAGGTCAGCACATAAGGTATTCGTGAAGAATCGGCGATGACCTGTAAATAAACTCTGACTTACACACACGAGCTATGCTGGTTCCAGTCAAATCTATGCGCGGAGGTTGATGTTCGATGTGTTTTTTGGTAGAGAGGATGTGTGTATAGTATAGCTTGCCAACATTCCGCAGATAGTCGTGTACTTTTGTTACTTGAATGATGTCACATTAATACATCGAGTTCCATACGCCTTATCAATTGCTACTAGAATTCAGTACGGAAACATGCACATTCGATGTTTTTGGTTTAAACCGTATAGTATTACCTATGAGGACTTTGATTGCGTTCCGCCTATTCTTGATGCATAACTTTCCAGGGGAGGGCGGAAGTGGACATGCACCGGCTTCTATGCTGTGGGAGGCGTGTTTGCTTTGCTCGTTGGGATATTCAAATTCCTTAGTAAGTATGACTCCGCGGCATCGGACTGTCCGGTTGGCGCAGGGGCTGATACTAAGTACAAGCGCTTTTCCCTAGGCGACAGGGTTCAATCTCTGCTCTCTGTGAGTGTGGGCTTGGTTGGTGCTCACCATGGAGGACAGGTGGGGTTTCCTACAGGTATCCGTTTTCCCTCGCAGCACAAGACGACACAATAATTGAAAATATTTCAGTTAAAACTGAATAGCTGGAAATTGCAGCTTTTATTAAAAATGTGTCATAACTTTCGTGAGTCTACTAAGTTAATTAGGCTGGAGTGCTGGGATACACCCCGGGTCCTCACATAATGCAGCCTTAGGCGCACAAGGACCGCATGAACCTCGAAATACACACACAGCGCGGCATTGACTGAACGTAGACTTTCTCCTAAAGCCTTTCAATTGTGGTGTCATCTTTTCGATTAATCTAATATAATAAATCAACTTTAAGAGCGCCCTCAATAACTACCGATTGATAAGCATAAGTGCATTACTGACTCTGACAAATATAAATGATTCCATCATATTTTACTTTCAGAACGCAGGGTCTCCCGTTTTTCCCTTCATAAATTCCAATCCTACACAATCCAGTAAAAGCACTTACATGTACAGACGTTCTCAACAAAAGCAAACGAAGAAATTAAGATAATCATTTTATCACAATATCGCTTCGTCTCTTCAGACGTGTCCATTTCCGTTACGGCATTGAACGTGCTCGCCCTAGGCGCCAAGCTGTGTGTGAGCGCTGCGTGGAATATCAACACGCTGTGGTCGCAGGAGTCCTTTCCCACGGTCGTCAGGTGAGAGTGGTTGCCATGGAGATCTGTATGTGTGTGCATGGGAATGTGTGAGCGTGGCGTGTGAAATGTAGAAAGGAGGGTGAACAAATATAGCGTGTGTGTGTGTGTGTGTGACTCAAATATAATTTAATTTCGTACAATTAAAAATGACAATTTATTAAATGTCAATAATTTTATTAATTTATTATATCCATAATGGAGTGAAAAGTATATACATATTGTTACGGTGTTCATATGTTGCGGGTATGTGAGGCTCGCTCTGTCATAAGGGAGTTAAATGTATGTGCAATAAGTGTCGCCCCAGATTAGCCTGTGCACTCCGCACAGGCTACTCAGCGACGACACTTTCCGCCTAAACTGGATTTTTGTCAAGAAGAGTCTTCCTTTAAACGAAAAATACAATAAAAGCGGAAAGTGTCACTTTACGCACATGCATAAAAATCCCTTTTCACAGAGCGACATTCATTTCTTTTCACGCAGATTCATCGGCGGAGGGTTCATCAGCTCCGTCTCCAGGGTGGGATCCATGGTGGCCCCACAGATAATCACGCTGGTAACAGGCTGGTCTAGGGCCCGTATTCACCAACCCATTCTTAGACTAAAGAATAAAGAAAAGTCGTGGACTCAATCAAAATACCAATAATTTTGCATTTATTTAGGCTAAAATGGTGCTTTTAGCATTAACATATTGTTCTTTGAGAAGAATTATATAATTAAAAGTGTGCACTGCCATAGACTTGACTTTCAAGTATTTTAAATATTTTAAAGTTTTGAGAATATTCTTTATTTTTAGACTTAAGTTTAAGACTGGTTGGTGAATGCGGGACCCGGTTAAAGACTGTTGGCGCAAGCAGACAAGATTTACTATCGGTTTTCAGATCTCAATATTGTTAGAACTGAATTATAAAGTACACAAACATAAATAAATTAACAACAACAAACTCAAGATGAACCCCTAAACCGAACGAAGCATAGTTTAGTATATCCGAAAAATCATAAATATATATAAAACACGCATCATCGTTGTTTATGAATACTATAAAACCAACTTCCCATCGGAATTCCTAAATCCGTGTTTAACTGTCGATGATTTATGTTTCAAATTGCAATGCTTCTTCAAAATTTAACAATGACAATAAAACGTGTGAATGACAACATTATTTCCGATAATAATTCATATTAGTAATCAGTAATCAGTAACAATACCTTACAAGCAGTTTAATCATGTTTTCTATTCAGAGTCGGGATATCAAAGGACTGCTATACCTAGTTTGCGGCATCGTATGTCTGCTATCCACTGGCATGTGTGTATTTCTGGACGAAACAAAGAACCGCGACCTTCCCGATATGCTTCAGGATCTTGAAACGGAAGATAAGCGCGAAAATAATTAACCCGAGGAAATGCTGACATTTTTTTAAAACGCGCTAATTTAATACCCAGAAAAATACTGACATTTGTTTGAAAACGAGGAAAATGGGATACAACGGATATAAACTGACTTTTTTGACGCGACATATGAAAAGCACTTCGAAATACAATACTAGGAAATTATTACTTTTTGAAAAACGCATTAAGTGAATGACATGAGGAAATAAGGAATGTTTTAAAATGCACCAATGAAATAACATGAAAAAATACTGACCATTTTTCAAAGTGCCAATGAAATAACAAGAGAAAATATTGGTATTTTTAAAAAGCGTCCATGAAATAACAGGAGGAAATACTGACAATTTGTTTTAAAGCGCAACTGAATAACTAAAAAAATATTGACATTTTTTAATTAAATAAATAAAAAAGGGAAATCTGATACTTTAAAACGATTTATCTGAAGAATGTGTTGATAACTGATGCTTTAAAACGATCTTAATGAAGATTGAGAGGAAATACTGACAATTTTGAAACGCTCCAAGGGGAAACCACAAGGAAATAGAGGCTACTAACATTTTCGGCAGCGCATCAGGCATATAACTCGAGGAAATGATGACATTTTAACTCGTTCCGAGAGATGAATGACATACAGAAAATACTGATCGTTTTCAACGCGCCAATACTCATACTTTTTCAAAAAAGATTAAAGTTAAAAATACGGGAAAATGCTCATTTTTTTTATTGCGCCGATGAAATACCACTAAACAATACCCGAGTATTCTACTTCCAAGCCTTTAAGTTGCTAACCTATATCAATCTTTCAATGTTTTTCTGACTGTTATATTATAAAAACCGTCTGCCCTTAAATGATAAAATATACCGTTCTTACTTGGAATTACATTTTCATTGATGTGTTTCGTTTATTCCTCGTAAATTCCGCCATACATAAATTGTATAATGAATACATATGTTATGGGAAAATACAATACAACACAACAACATAATTGTTCTCCGTCCAATATATTGTAAAAGCATAAGCCGTAAATAACTTTCTATTCGTTGGCCTAAATGTGTTGTGCACAGCCGTATGAATATGCTGTATTATCCATTAGCAGCAATTCGTTAAATAAATACATATGCAAAATTAAAAAAGGACTATTATATAATTGAATCCTAACGTTATATTTCTATTGTAGAAATTTGAGCACACGCCTCCTTGTTTCTAAGATAAGGTACCTGTATATATTTAGAGATGCGTCGCCACAACTTGAAGTGTTAGTCGGTTCAGCCTGCATGTGCAAACCGGGCGTCACAGGCAACAAGTGCCAGTCATGCAACAGTGCATTTTGGGGTTCATTTGTGTAATAAATTTACAGTATTATAGATAGTACGGTGTTCTTAGACCTTGTATCCTTCAAGTTGGTTGTGTAAAATTGTATCGCACAAGTAACTTTGCGTCTGTTTCACACATAATATAGAAACAGGAAAAACTACTGTGTGTTGATTGAAGCATGTATCAAAAAACATAGGCATATTATAAAGAAATGTTAATTAAAAGTGAAAACATAGGGAATTACATGATTGTGCTATTCTAGTTAATTGTATTGCACAAGTTGAGTGTGTGACATTGTATTTCACTAGCCCATACAGATTAAACTCAAATTTACCGTATTTATTATATTAAAGAGTACGTTGGTAAAATAATTTAGTTGGCAGGTGAAATTTCAACTCTTGAATCAATCATCGATGGAAATCTTGACCCATTTTCAGAGTGTGACTGCGAGTTTGATTGAGCGGTGACCTGTGACCCCTTGGACGGACTGTGCCAGTGTCTACCAGGAGTGACGGGGATCAAGTGTGATGTGTGCCTAGAGAGATAGGTGTTCATTCTACAGCAAGGTTGCCAAGGTTACAGGGCTCATCTCTTTAGTGTTACACAGATCTACCGTTGATGTTCTCAGTGGCCTCTTGTTTGGATCATGCATAAATTAAAAAATATTAACAAAAAACTATAAAAATCTTGTATGGTTGGGCTAGTAAATCTGAAGGCTAGCTAGTCCAACTGGTCGTACAAAAAAAGCTTTCTATACTGATTCTCTTCACTAACTGCTGTGAAAACCTGTTATCCTTATGCTTAAAATTACTTTCGTATCCGTTATTTACTTCAAATCAAAACTATAGTATTGTTAAAAGCATCAGCCAATCAGCGCTCAGGCAGTCGAAAACACGCCGACCCCATGTGAAGGCCTCAACGACCTTATAAAAATCTCGCGGAAATTCGCAATCTATGGGAATGGACATATTGACGTCATCAGAGGAAAGCCGCTTCCTGTCAAAAAGCCATATAGCAACACCTTTCACGCCGATAAAATTGGCTTCCTTTGTCTAGCGATCAACATGCTAAACCAATTGTAAAACAGCACGTGCATAGCCCAGCCTTAATTATCTTTTCACAGAGAATGAAGATGGAGTACACAGACAAGAGCACAACTAAATGTGCTGATAGTTATAACTTATGAATAGTCAAAAGCAGATGGTGAGCAATTAATTACTTATGGCGAGTAAGTTATGAAAACAATACCTGTTACAAATTTTATGCGGTAACAATAAAAATTCAGTACAAGTATATTTCATCATGTCAATTTAGAGAAACTTAAGAACTTAATTTAGTATATAGACGTGATAATATTTGATGCTACAAAACCCTTTGTACGCATCTACATCGTAGATCATCCACAATACATGTATGCCATGTAAAACACTTGTTCAAATAAGAGCGCGAAATTGTTGATGTCGTCCTCAAGTTCCATGCATGGAAAACGTACGTGTTGAAACAAACCACATGCTGTGACTAAATAAACTGATTAATTCTGGACTAAGTTTGAGGTTCGACTCGTCATTCAACCGGTTCAAACCCCCTTATGTTCCTGCATGGGCAATTGGTCATTTGCCCTAGATAAAAGACTATTTCATGTCAGGGAGAATTTCTTTAGTTTAGTTTTAGTTTAAANTATATATCCAGGAACGAATGGAGCTCCGGCTATACTATAGGCCTATTTCACTCATCCGAATACTATATGTGAAGCGTCATTAGAAAGATGACATCATTATAAAGACCCGTGCGTGGAGTGCCCGAAACGTGATTTTCCGAGACGTGATTTTTCAAGACGTGATCTTCAGTGACGGGATATGTTTGAATTCGTTTATCGAAAGCGACCGTGCATTCAAAGCTATGGCTAATTTTGTTTATGAAAATTGATTCATTGATAAATTTGTGTTCTTAACATAACATATATTTCATAATGATTTGTTAAATCGGAATGTCCGTTGGCGTTTCTTTAAACAACATTATTCACTTATTTAAGGATAAATTGGATTGATACACATTGAAGAGTTATATTTTCTATATAAGTTTACTATTAAATATTTATATTATAAGTATATCAATGTGCTGACTAACCTTTTGTATAAGATTTTATTTGTTATGTTGTAACTCGTGCGTCTTAATTAAGCCATCCAGTGCTAGACTAAATGTCCGTTACCGGTATATTCGACGTGATAATCGGATGGTAAGTGTTGCTTCGTATTTTATGATCACCGATTGACAAACCCACTGTAAGTCTACCATACATGTACACCAAGTAGTCCCGGAGTGTACACCAAGTAGTCCCGGAGTGTGACAATATGATTGACAAACAGCATAAAAAATCGCAATAAATGACAGGCGATGACCGCTGTTTATGCCTCAATCGCTTATATATCTCTGAATATACGCCAATAACAGTCACCGATGGCGGAAATATCGTCTGTCAGCTCTTGCGCGTTCTAGTTGCCCAGTGAAATCGAACATCTGAAGTCCGTTCAAGTTTCCTTACTTTTGTCATTTTACATTATGTTTGATTGTTGATCTCGTTTGATTGTGTGATCATTTCATTTCACAAATACAAGTTTAGTAAAACATAACTGCTAGTCTCACTTCTTACGGTCAATACAAGCAAATATGAATAAAGGTTAAATGGCAAAAGTATTTTCAAAGTTTAACAAAACGTTCTAATATCTCTGATACAGAGCCTATTGCATAGGCATTGTTTATTGTATTGTATAATATTCATGAAATCTTAATAGCAATAAGAGTCGCTCTGTGAAAGAGCACTTTAATGCACGTGCGTAAAGTGTCGTCCTAGATTAGCTTGTGCGGTCCGCACAGGCTAATCAGGGACGACACTTTCCGCCTAAACTGGATTTATTTTTTTGCTTAGAAGACACTTTTTTAAACGAAAAATATCATAAAGGGGGAAAGTATGGTCCCTGATTAGCCTGTGTGGACTGCACAGGCTAATCTGGGAGGACACTTTGTACATATGCATTAAACCCCCTTTTCACAGAGCGAGGATCAAATGTATTTTAGCAAGTTATTAAAGAACAAACTTATCAAAAAAGAAAAAAAATACTAGGGCGGATTTTGAGGAGTGGGCGGAAACGAAGTGTGCCTCACCTCTCCCATTAAAAATGGCAAAGGTTTGACTTATTGATATTACGCTTAAAAACTTATTTGCATGAAGACTTTGTAATTCGTGGGGTTGATTTAGAGTCAGTTTTAAACAAGCATATCTTTCTTTAGCACTTTTGTTAAAGGTGTTCATTTTCGTTGATATAACAACCGTTGTGTGTATTAACATACAATAACATGTGAGTTTTTCCCTGTAATAATAGCCCATAGTTTGTCAATTAGCAGGTAGCAATCGGTCCTATTTAGTTTCACAGACAACCTTTCATTCCAAACAGACTTCAACTGTTTAAGACAGAAGTAAACCCTCAATTAATTTATGTTTTTTTTTCGGGATCGGCTTGATTCTTGATTAATATAATATTACGGTTTAAACGTTTAGTGTAACGAGAACACAGACAACTTTTTTCTTTATTTTATTGATTCTTAATCCAAATCCATTGTCACTGGAAACATATTTTTCAAAGTAAAGATTCCTTCCCAGGAAATTGAGCGGTTCCATGACAAAACCTGCACAAGCTACGTCAGTGGCAACCGCCTGGGGATATCCAACTTAACCCATTTATGTCTAGTGGACTCTCCCATCTTCTACATTGGATCAATTTATTTCCAAAATTAGGGATGTCTAGTACATTTATTTTTATATTTAGAATATTTCTTACAGATATTCCTTTAAGCAAACAGCGCAGATCCAGATGAGACGCCGCATTATGCGGCGTCTCATCCGAGTCTACGCTGTTTGCCAAGGCCTTTTTTCTAGACGCTAGGCATAAATGGGTTAAGGTCAGTTTTTTGCGTGCATTATGAAAAATAACTCCATTGAATTAGGAAGTTATAAAAAAAGTATTGTATAGTATATATCTGTATTTAATAATACAAGCAATTCTAGTTTTGCCATTATTACAAGTTTTGTCGTAGAACGAATCATTACTATAATGATTTTTTGAACTTATAATATGCAACAAAACAACAGAACATAAACAAACAACGTTAACATTATCAAATAAGGATTCTTTAGAGGATATTTGTTCGATTTACAGGAATATGTTTTTTTCTATGATCACGAGTGAATTAAATCGATATTTCACCGAATCCAATAAATTTTCCTTTTATTGTATGCTTACAAATGATTGTTTTTGTATTTTTATTAAAAAAAGAATAGTTCCGGTAAAACAATTCAAATTATTGATCATTTTCACTGTTAATTTAAATGTTTAAAACAGTGAATTATCAGTTTTAATTCACTGATATTTCTCTATAAAACACAGGAAAGCATAAAATAAATAAGATTAATTCTACAGCTCCAATTGATCATAACAGAGCATACGTTTTCCTTATAATCGCCTATCATAAATAACTACAAACGATACTGGAAACATGTCACGAATAATGTGACAAGAACACTGATAAACGTTAGACATGCAAATACATATATACATCAAGTAACAGCCCAAATAAAACTCGTCGTAAAAATGTGATTGACAGAGTTCAGTGTAACGCATGTTTTTATATTTTAAGAAGCAATAGATAGATGTTGGATTTGTATGCCAGGCCTGTGATCGACAATTTCTGTTTGCTAAATTCCGATTGCCAAATGTGAGATGCTATTTGATGCCTATCGCTAACTGCTTATTGGATATCAGCACAAAAATGCATGCGTTTTTCGTTTTGCTATTTGCCTGATGTTGTTTGCTAAATGCCAATTGCTATATAATAACTGCTGTACACACACTAAAAACTCACTTGGCAGTTGGCATAGCGCAAATTACATATGCAATTTGTAGTAATTAAAATGGCTCACATGCTTTCTAAGCTTTGAAACAAATGGCATAAGCAATTTCTTCCCAAAATGGATTTATGCCTTTAAAGTAATTATTTAATAAAAGCAATTGTTATATCCATGCAAATGGTTACAAATGTTGTGATTTTTTAAAAAGCGGACACAGAACTTCGGTTCTGACAATTTCTGGGATTTTCTATCTTCCTATTATCGTTCATTTATAATATTACTGGTGTCCACCCTCACACATGGTCTGAATTGTCGTCCAATGCTACACGCTTTAAAAATATTTCCAAACTCTACCAACAAACATTCATTGAATCTCATTCGCAATTTCCATAAAAGTTACTAAGCATAGCACTAGCCAGTTCTTCATATCACACCAAGTGTCCTAAAGAAAGACTCCCAATGTGTGTTTCACATTTATAATGTTTTATAATATGTGTCGTACAATATTGGGATTGGTAACGGAATAAAAAATTGGAAAATACAAAGGTTACCTTTATTTTCAAGTACTTAACTTATTGAAGGGATGCATAAACACTGTTTTTTTTCTAAAAATACTCATTGTCGTGTCATAAATACGATTGTTGCCCTACATTTTTTATCACCAGCATCGAAATAAATTTTGAGACAGGACAACCCCGCGTCTAAAAGCAACTGAGAACTGTTCGTCTCTACCCGAACACAAACTGGTTGGTGTTGACGTTGTTTTCTTGCCTTGCCCACCAGGGCAGGACCTGTACGGGCGGGCCAGTCTGACTCATTGCTTGGGGCATGTTGGGACCGTTCTGACCGTTCTGATTCATGATCAGCGGGACACACCGCTGGCGGCTCCAGTCGCAACGCAAATACTGCGAGCCACACGTGTTTGAGTTAGGAATGCACGTTGGCCTTCTTTCGTACCTGTAGATTCGTCTCGTGAAAATGTCATTAATTCCATCTATTACTAAGAGTCTACCCAGTCCCATGGAGGCCAACGGCTGGTGGGCTTGTTCGCCGACAATACGCGGGTAGTCCCGTGAGGGGTCGATTCCGCGCATGCGCTGATTAGTTCTGAACTCCTCCCATAAATAATCAACAAAGGCATGGTGGCAGTAAAACAGGGGATCATAGGACGCAGACTCTATCCGGCTCATAATATGACCGACGTACACATGGACGTCGTTGTGCAGTTCTTCCAGGTTGGTAGCTTCCGGTGCGTTTGGATTGGTGATGTCAGCGATGATGCTCTGGGACATGATGGCGCTGATGTCGTTAGGGTTCATTAGTCGGCGATCGCTTCCCACGTCGCGACCAAGTGGCCCAAAGGGTGTTGACCAGAACGCAAATGGACCTAATAAAAATATCAGAATATTAATAACTTTTATATCAATTCAATCACGTGTACTATTATATGTTCCCATCAGGAAGTTGTTTTGTACATGTTATTTAAAGGTTGCTTGAAGCATATCATCTCTTGGAGGTTAGAAGGTGTTTTTATCAAAAGCGTTTATTTACACCCGACTGAAAACATCGTCAAGATCTTAGTAAAGCCTTTCGAAATAAAATGATATGTAACTAAGTCAGTTTCTTCTCATGGATAAGTTATAACTATTTCATAACAAAAGATGCATTGTAATCAGTATACAATGATTTGGTATTACTATAAAAGACTAAACTTATAACATGTTGTCACACGTGCAGATTTTATGAAACATCAAATTCCCAGTTGTGTACCTAAAACGAACGCCTATGAAAAAAAGACCCCGGAGGTTAAAGTTAACTGTGGGCTATGAAGTATTCGCATTAAAGGGAGGGGGGACACATAGTCTAAAAAAACAAGTATGGGCATTCCACGTAAGACATGCCGTAAACGTTAACGGGAGGTAATTTCCAAGGGAGGACACCTTGTTTTTTGGAGGAAAATCCTATGGGGATTTCAAGTACGCAATGACTGTGTATTGCCTACCTTCAGTGACCTGCCCGTTGGCGGTACCCATGAAGAGAGGCGAGAAGAGGATCGATTGTCTGGGGACGGGGAGCGCCTCCTCCAGCGTGTTGTCCCAGTACGGGATCGTCACATTGGCCACCTTCTCGCGCATGGCGTTCTCACAGCTGCACAAGGGGAAAAACATTATTTGTATCGCGCTCTGCGAAAAGGTAATTTAATGCATATGCGTAAAGTGTCGTCCCAGATTAGCCTGTGCAGTCCGCACAGGCTAATCAGGGACGACACTTTCCGCTGATATGATATTGTTCGATTCAAGAAAGTCTCTTCTTAGCAAAAATCCAGTTTAGGTGCAAAGTAACGTCCCTTATTAGCCTGTGCGGACTGCTCATTTGTTTAGTCAAAGCGATCGGATAACAACCCGTCGTATACAGTTTGGCTTTATCTCGACCGGTATTTTTAGAATACGTTATATGTAATTAAATGTAACGTCATACATGAGTGTTGTTGACAAAACACCAGTGCTGAATGACGGAACAAGTATAATGTTTTGCAGTTTGAAAGTAGCTTTGCGTCTTTAACATGATGAGCAAGCATATAAAAATAAGATTAATATACTTATAGGACAGTATTTGGATAAAGAATCACGAAACAGTTACATCAGCAGCGTTGTGTTGCAATAATATTATTTCGTAATTTTAAATGGTATGCCATTTTATAAACAAAATAATGACAATGTGTAATGTCTTGTATTGTACAGATGAAGGATAACTACTACTATTTGTTATACAAATCTGACAATATATTAATTATATGAATTGTAGTAGAAAAAATTAAATCCACGTTTTGCATACTATAGGAACGTTTTAACAATTTTAGTGGAATCTCTACTTACAGCACGAGGTATGTCCTGTGCCATCCCAGAAAATTTGGGCCGCCGTGCGCGGACATTGCCGTGTTGAGATGGTGCACAGAGGCGAGGGCGTCGAACTTGTTCGGAGGAACGCTCTGTAATCAGAAACGTCGGATGACGTAGGGGTTTGTATTTGTATTCGTCTATACTTACAAATGCTGAAAGGTTATTAGACTGCGATGGTATGCCATGGTCCCGTATAATCACACCTTCAGCAATATTTGTCCGAGGGCACTACAGGAAGTAAAAACTACGATATCGCTGCACCGTATATTAATGCCTGGCTTTTTCAAATCAATTCACAAAGACATTAATGCAAATATTTTGCTATTTATGGTAAGGTATATAATAAATAACACCCAAACCGAAATAAGAAGATGTAAACTCAATATATTTTAATACGTATGAGGAACAGATAAATGTAAACGACATGCTAGTTGTTTATATAAAGACAAAAAAGCACGATATCATACTGCAACTATTTAAACATTTCTACTTAAGATGCAAACAAACATTTTTGCATCGACTAGCATATCAACCAACATCCAAACGTTTTTTTTTCATACCGTGTCTTGCTTAAGAAGTCGTATTGCGTTGTGGAAATTATTCCTTTCTTGGTCTGTCAACATACGGTACTCCTTGCGGATCCGTACATCTCCTTCCGGTGGGAGGTAGAATAACGAGTTAAGCCAGTTTAAAAAACGTGGGTCCAGTGACCTGTAATGGAATATTTGATATACCTGATCTGCACCGAGTTGTTCAAAAGTTAAACGGCCTGTGTCCAGTGCTTTCCAAATCAACTCAGCTCAACTCAGTTTATTAAGTAAATAAAGGCCTGTGGCCCAAAATACACAGTATATTACACAAAACATAACACATGTTTGTAGTTGCGTACACATCATTTTACATATAAAATATATCAACGTGTTAAATTGTATTCATAAGATGATATACATACATAATTTCAATAGTGTATCATTATCTGTAGTGCTCATCAGATCATAAAAGTTATGTACAGTATTTCCACCAGTATACCAGTTATATAGAAATTCTCTACGAACAACGTCATATTTACTACATTGGAAAAAATGCTTGATATTCGCAATCAATAATCGACATATTATTTTCGGTAAAACAAAAATTACATATTCTCAAATTATATGCAATATGCAACTGTCTACCAACTTCACTATTTAATTTGTGGTTGGAGCACCTAAACTTGGTAAAAGCTGTTTTATATTTTAGCGGAATTTCCAACTGCAAATACCTTTCGGTGTTAAGTAGAGATTTATAGTTCCTGTAATGGTTACCCGTAGATGCATTACAAATGTCATTGTGCCAATTTTGGGTGACGCAATCAATTACACGCTGACGAAAAGTGTAAACAAATAAATCTACATTGCCAACATCTTGAGAGATCCAAACGAACCCGATACCATATCTAAATATTAAGGATTTAACATTCGTTGCCCAGCAATTACGCCCAGCGTTATCTATTGATGTAAACATATTATAACAGTGTTTCGGAAATCTATTATTAGCAATCATGAACAGTTTACACCAATATTTAATGCAATTAACAAAATATGTCACAGATAAAGGCAGTCGGCCACATTAACCCAGGACGAGACAGGTATTTGTATTATTCCTAACACGCAAATGGCGTTTACAAGATTTATGTTGGACAGTTTCAAAGGTATTAACCTATTCATAGCCCAATATCTGTGAGCCGTAACACAATATTGGTTTAACCATGCTTTCAAAAAGTAAAAACAGTTCTTTAATAGAGAAGTTTCCAAAAGTCGTTTTATAACTATTTATTGAGAAAATTGCTTTTTGGGCTTGTGAGCTTAGTTTATCGTGCGCCGCGTTCCACGATAATGTGGGTGTGAACAATAATCCCATATATTTATAAGCGGAAGTGGTATTTATTTTCGTACCACGATATGTAAAGCGTTCGTAATTTCATAAAGGTCCGCCATTTCTAAAAACAATTATTTCAGTTTTATCTAAATTAATCTCCATTCCCGTATTCATGCAAAATCTATCAACTACGTTTAACTGTTGTTGAAGTTTAAAGGCTGTTTCCGCACAGCTAGCAATATCGTCTGCAAACATAAGACATAAAATGTCAGGTATTTCATTCGAGATAAAAATTCCAGAACCACAAGTTTCACGTAGCATTAATGATAATTAATCTATAAAAAGAGCAAATATGGTAGAGCTGGTCTTTTCCCCCTGACGGGTACCAATATTACATTGAAAAAGCTCTGATGTAGTAATTTGACAATTGTTTCTATATTTCGCAGCAGAATTAGTGACGGCTGTATTATGTACTTTCACACAGGAATAGAGTGAACTGTACATATTTTTAGTACATTAAGGAGTTTACCTTTAACTCCCTTTTTTTCAAGTGCTTGAAACATTACACTGTGGTTTATTTTATCAAATGCCTTTCTAAAGTCAATATATAAGCTAAAGAATCTACCCCCCTTTTTTGACATATATTTTTGAGCAATCGCTTGAAGGCCAAACACCTTATCTATAGCTGAGAAGCCGGCCCGGAACCCTGTTTGAGACTCGTCAAATTGATTGTTTTCTTCTGCCCATGCATACAATCGTTTATTTCCGAGCCTGTTATTAATGGATATTTAATGCTAATACCTTCATACTATGTCTTGCCTATAAACTAATATGTACGCTAGAATAATGTTCTTCTGTTTCATAAATATATTGTGTTTTTGTATATTAGTTTTATAATTTTGATTTATTTCTACGTTTCGCGGCTGTTAGCTCAAGGAGTATAACGTTTCGAGAAATTGGACCCAGTTAGGCTGGCAGGCTGTTATTTTCAAACATAATAACATGAAAATAACAAGTGTTTCAAAACATGTGTGTTTTTAATAAACATAAACGTTAAAGTTGTTTCCATCTATTGTGCTGAAATAACGTGATCCAAAAGTTAACGTCCGTTAGCTTAGATGGCAATTGCTAATTTGAGCAACACGACATTGATGATCGTGAAATGTATCACGTGTAATAAAGAAAAAATCATTTGTCACATTTATCAAAATAAAAAATAAAGCCCACAGTTGTATAGAAGTTATGCATAAGTTACCCATGAACATGTTATTTTACATTTGATCTGGCAATGAAGATCAACAATCTACTATAAATAGCGTGACAATGACAAAGATAGTTACATCAAAACGAGACACGATGTCATTCTTAAGTCATAATTTCTTGTGTTTTTTTTCTTTCACATTTTGTAACACGAGTGAACAATATATACGATGCGAAAAATAACGCAATTTTATAATTATTCGATGATGAGAAAAGAAAGTTGCACATAATAATCATGGTGCATACAACATCTGAGATTAAGTACGTAGCATTAGTCCATGACATGCATAGCTTTGAGCACTTTATTATAATATTGGCAAAACCAAACGCGCGCATGCTTTGTTCCGACAAGTCCATGTGCTTTGTTTAAAATGCAGTATTTGGAAGTAATTTTTATCGAGTAAAACTATAAAAAGTGAAAAAGCCCTAACAATGATACTTCTTGCTTTATATTATACACGCCTCTGCTACATAAATATTATCCTACCTTTTGAAGAGTAATTAAATGAGCATACAATTATTCTATGAAATGACTTGTATGTGAACACCATAGCACATATTGAATTCTTAGGAGTGAGAATACATCTATTTCACATGAGTTAAAAATATAATTGCATTTGTGTTGGGGATCTCGCGTTTTGACTTTAATGCGTCATTATGTTGTATCTGAATAATAGGTCGTTACTAGAAACACTAGATTCTAGTTTCCACGCACGACTTTTTTGTGCACCACATCTTAAAGCGAATTATCACGGACAATAATTCAACGAAATCTAAACGAGCATACTTTCCCTTATATAACTGAAAACTACGTTTTGATTATAAATGCATTTAATTATGTATATGTTCGACATGGTTTTAAGTGACTGGAAAATATACATTTCTGTACGCGTGTTTAGGAGATGCGTTTCTCCGCAGTTTCAACCCTTAGATAGAAAATGACAAGAAAATTAAAACACGATGCTATGGCATGGGTTTACAATACGAAATCGTGATATTACTATCGTGCATGATTTTTCATCATATCTTCGCATCGTAGTTAATAAGTTCCATCGTATGTAGGCCCCTTGTAATCTATAATCCGAAAGAGAGATTATCGAGTGACACTAACGGAACACCATAACAGAGAAAGACAAATAGCTTGACATCGTCTTAAATATATCACATGATGCAAATTATAAAAACACACATTTCCGAATATTACCTAATAAATATGGAAGTATTGCACACAAATATGATCATTTAGAACATAAAAATATGTTCCACTACATAAACATTACAAATATTTTTACGAATATCCGTTAGTAAATATACTATAAAACATGTATTGTCCAATATATTGTACAAAATAAATATGTTTGTGTGTAACATAAAAGAAAAATTGTATCAAATACATATATAATGTTTCAATAATATATTAAAAAAATGCATTATTCAATTAAAAATAAATAAATATTAATTTATATAACATGTATATACAACTATACCACAAAGACATGAAAACAGAGAACATATCTACAAATATAATACATTAATACGGAAACAGTGAATTGTGTCAAGTTTGACACGCCGTAGAAAAGAAAACAAATTTAAGTTGTACAAATAAGAAGTGTTTGCATAAAAAATACTTTCTTATAAATTAAGTCTGTCCATATTCAGTTGAAAAGGGCAATAATAGGCACAGGAATATTTTCATTGCACTTCGGTCCTTACTTCAATCTCATTTGAGGGTTAACACTCTCAATTATTAATCATGTTTGTGTTTTTTGTTAAAACAAAACAACGCAACAACAACAAACTATTATAAACTGTATAATGTTTTTTGTTCGACAATACAATTAAACAATTCCCATTCTGTATCAAATTATTATAAATTTGAAATTGATATTTTTCGTAAATTATTTAAGCCATACTTTTTTGTATACTTGGAATACATTTTATACTTGTACAAGTATAAAAAAATACATATTTACTGCTCTAAAATAATTTGCTGAATAACCAAAAACAACCCAGAAAGATTGTATATTCTTGATGGAAAGGATCGTCCCGCTAACAATCCATCAATTATTGCTTCATTTGTCATTATTATATATACATTCACATAGTAGAAGCAAATTCCTATTGACAATAATCGTTGGTTTATATACGTCGTCACAAACAGGCGTTTCAGACGAGACTCATAAAATCATCTTCAGTCTGACACGTTTATAGTAACTACTGACTGAAGGCTTGAGGATATCACTTTAATGATGATTGACAAGAATATGAGAATGCAAGAGATTATAAAATGTGTACTAGTTTTATGAATCTTACCGATTCATGGCCCCTGCCGGCGTCGCTTGCTGGGCATCGATGTCGATGCATGGAAGAAGAATTGCCCAGAAAACAAACAGCACACTGAGGGTTTGCATTGTCTAAAATATCAGAAACACATACATATTATATATTTTTTACTCATAATGTTATGGTATACTATAAAATAATTGTTCGCGTAATTGTTCTCTGTTAATTTATAACAATCTAAATCGTCCCCTTGTGTTCGAACGCCATACACACAGTTGCTTGTATATATCCTTTATTACTTAATGTAAACTTTACCCACAAGTAATACCATAAAAATATAAAACCATCCAAATAATATAATAAATATAACAACTACATCATAAAATGTTCACCCTTTCCGAAAACTAATGATAGGTTCATTGAAAATATGCAGTTATTTTATTGGTATCGGAAACAAACAATTAAAAGAATCTGCATTTACAATTTGCGCCCCATACATGGAGATTGATGTATTAAAACCGGTGTAAGCCTCCAATTGCTTTTCATGAGTTTTTTATGTGTGTTTTTTTTATCGTATATACTCGCTGACAGTCCGAAGACTCATACTCTTTCTCAAGTTCAATTATTAATATATTTATTGTTTAATAATGTTGTTTTTTTTAAAGTAATCACCGTTATAAGTTAATAAGTTCAAACAACAAGTTGTATTTACACGTGCACAAAGAAAAAAAAAGGATTCCAAAAAGAAAGTAAACATAATTTTTTATAAAAATCGAAATATAACTCATTACATTTTTTTGCTTATGGCTAATTTTCATCAAAATAGATCAAAGTGTAATGTTTGTTACGCCATATTGGTAAAAATAAATAAAACAATGGTTATGATCGATCTTTTTACTACAAAGTGTTTAAATAAGCATATCAGTTCTGAATAACTGAGTTGCCCTGTTTTTATTATTGATTATTTTTCCCTCGAACGGTTTCGGGTTAATTACTAATATGTTTGGCTGTGTTTGGGTTTGGGTTCCGATGTGTTGAACATTCATTTTTGCAATAAGAGTTATTGTCACAGCCTTCTAGATTATTTTTACATACATACAAATAACGTTTGCATTGTGACATAAGTTGACGGTTATCATAATATTTACTACGTACACGTGTGCTTCGAAGAATGAAATGAACAGTCTCATATTGTCCACAACTGACAAATGACGCCGTTAATGTATTCTGAATTCATAATTAATGGTCTTCATGCGACCGGTCAACTCACTGATACATATATGAACCCTTTGTTAACTGTTATAGAATGTCAAGGGTAAGAAGTAGTGCACAAGCTAAATTCAGATGCGGGGTTGCACACCTTAGAATAGAAACAGGCAGATAGGAGGGAGTACCCGAACAGGAACGGACTTGCTTTCACTGCCTCACATATATTGAAAATGAAGAACATGTGTAAATGCACTGCAACTTGTACGACATAATTCGCCAATTTTTTTTTTAATATTATGAATATTGAACCTTGTTTCTTATCGTTAGATACTTCAGAACAAATTTTGCAGTTAATGTATTATTAGTCCTTTGTTAAATACACTTCCAAAGCCTGCACTGACACATACACGTAAAAAGTGTTTATATTTATGACGCCTTTACACTTTTATCTATCTGTACCTTTTAAATGTTTTAAAGATGTTTATTTCACGGTTAATCTAAACATAGTCTCTTGTAACTCAAATTTTGTGGTTTTGTTCATTGTATTCTGTATATTTTAACTAAACTATATTTTATTATATTTTATTAAAATACTCATGTTTTAATAATCATATCATATATCATATATACAATTGGATGTACAGAAATGAGACTTTAATACACTATCTGTCTGTCTGTCTATAAGTGGAAACGAGCTACAGACATTCGTATGCTGATATTCGTAGACTTGATAATACAAATACACTTAGACTAACAATCCAATGTACCAAGCAAGCCTTTCCTTCATGGACTGCGACGCACACTAAGTTAACTGTCTAAAGTTGTTAGAGATCATGTAATGAAAACAATGTACATTCAATAATTGAGGTTTGCGAACAACATTGTCAATTGTTATTTTGAAGTCGTCTACATGTGGGTCGCATCATGCGAATTTGTCTTATGCTATTTGCGTCCAGTGTAGCTACAGACCAGACTGCGAGATTGCGTGGTTCCGAGTGTACACACTGCCCTGTACTAGACGGCTAGTACAAAAGCTTACCCTTTAATGTTATATATTTTTTATAAACGTAAAGCCATATGTAGCAGACAGAAAAAGTGCTCCGAATTAAATAACGAAAAACAAAAAACAATAACGCGTGAATATTTATCGCCCGATATATGTTTTCTAACATAAAGCTTGTACCATAACACATAGTTAAAGCAGATTGAGGTACCAATCGCATTATTTCAGCAAATAACATATTCTGCTATCACGTACCTTAAACACGATAAACAGGGACTCTAGAACGCTCAACTGTTCAGACTTTGGCCGACTGTGTGTCTTTTTAGCTCCTTATATACAGTTCGATGCCTTTTGAGATTAGTTATGGCGATATAAATGTTAATACAAAAGTAACCTTTCATTGTATAACATTTTACCGTCTTTTATGCCTCACATTCAAGAACGAGCTTGTTTTTTTCTTTATTTCTGATAAATGTCAATGAACGAGTTAAATACTCAAGGAAAATATTAACATTATGAATAAAGCATATAGCGCATAGTGAAACAACTGTAGACAATTAGCATCAAAAGTAACCCATTAAATACACCACGATTCTGTCATGTATAATGTGCTGAGTTGCGAAGCTTTAGAGGTCTTATGATAACTGTAGTACTTGTTACCTTTTTATGTCAAACCGCAGTGGGCTGAATATAACATTGATCAGTGCTCGTGCACTGTCACAAATATTATGTAAGTAACAAGGCTAGCCTACATGTACTTTTATGAACTGTATGTACTGTATAATGTATTTATATTATAAAACAGGTTTTCGCAACTCAGCACATTTATACTTCGGAGTCATTATTTGAACACATTTTATGAAGGACTACACTTCGTTGTAACGTATTAATATTAAATCTCTGTGTCTAGTGGATTCAGAGGAAAAGACCGATCTTTATTAAAGTTGAGACCCAAATTTTGGCCATTTTTACAACATGAGAACAGCTTAAGAAAACATTGTAGTGTTATCTGCCAAAACTGTTCCTCATTTGAACCATATTTTAAGTAGTCATTTTGCTTATAAAGGGGCGTGACCTTTTTTAATGAAGCAAGACAAAAATCGCGCATGTACAACTTGATGTCACAAGAACAAGGCCTCCAAGTTTGATTGTTTGACGATGCAAACTGTAGGAGAATGCCTTCGCACAAGTTTTGATCTGCGGACAGACAGAGAGACGGACATACAGAAGTCCATGGCGATTTCAGTTAAGCCATTCACTACACAATAAAACTATATGTCAATATTAATCAAAGTAGAGTTAAGAACAGACACTGTTCTAAACAAAATCTGTATTTCTTAATAATCTTATATCATTCGTTCGTACATACAGAATCCAAATACAGAAGCTTTGTCTTAGCTAAATGATTGCTACATATTGACGTAACAAACACAAGAAGAATTCGTTTACAAAAGTAATAATGTATCAATTGTTTGATGTTTGTGGAAATTTTAACGAACTCCATCAGTGTTTGTTATGATAATGAGTAATGAGTTGCTTATTTCACTCGGGATTTTACGGGTTTCCAACAAATATAAAGACATG
>VMBQ01001013.1:11926-173183 GCA_007657795.1 Dreissena rostriformis | reverse complement strand
TGTCGTGAATATTATATGAGATTTTAAACGAAACATTAATTAACAATTGCCGCGAATTAGAACGTTATTATTATTATTATTATTATTATTATTATTATTATTATTATTATTATTATTATTATTATTATTATTATTATTATTATTATTATTATTATCATTATTATTATTATTATTATTATTATTATTATTATTATTATTATTATTATTATTATTATTATTAAATGCATTATGTTTTAATTGCGGAATTTTAGCTATTGCATTTTTTTCCTAGCGTAAACATAGTGTATGCAAAAGTCACGTACAATTTATGTACATGTTTCTCAGATTATTTAAGTTATGCCGTTGTATTGAGGCAAGGGGAGTTTACGTCGCCGATTTTTTTCTTTAGATACGATACGTAAACTAGTTGCGATGCTCGCAACTTATAAAATGCGTTTAAAAAACCCAAGTGACTGCTTTACGAATTACCGACGACGAGTGTTTATTGCAACGGTCTCTAACAAATAACATTAACTCTGGTATCAATATGATTGATGTTGTATTTATTGTACTATTATTTCTTGATGACATGGCTATTTTAGTCAAGTAGCCTGCAGAAGTTCAATAACATTAATCACATATTTATATTTCACATCTTGGGGCCTATCTTATCACCGCACTGAAATTAATGGCACATCAGAAGAAGGTTGAATTAAAAGAAAACGAAAAATGGATATACAATATTAACGATATTAACTATGTTCCTAACTTGAACTATTTAGGAACACTGTTGAATATATTGAAATAAATTATGCTTCAGAAGACATGGGGGGTCCACATGGTCAAATTAGAATGAACGCAACATTTTTGCAAAAGATTGCAACAGGTTAAAATAAATACATGAAAGGTTGCTGTTTGTGGAGAATTAGGTAGATATCCGTTGTATGTTAACAGGCCTTTTTAAATTACAAAATATTTATTTAAAATGCTCAACAATTACAATTTCACAATGCAAATTGTTTATAAACAAGCTTTGGACGATTGAAATATAGGTTATACAAATGTTAAAAAATAATGAGTTTTGTTATGTATTTGACACTGAGAGCGTGGTAAAAATAAACATTTTCATAAAAAAAGACTTGCTGACCATTTTTCTCGAACAGTGGTATGGTAAAATTAAAGTTTTTAAAACCTCGTTGGAATATGAAACATATTTAGATTTACTTCATCGACGTCTGCGCTTAGTTTTATTGGGATAAAGAGTTTCCGCACCCTCGTCGAAAAACCAAACTGGTCGATTTGATCAGAATAACACAGTCTTTCCGCTTGTTGATTCATTTTTAAATGTACCGACGCTTTTTGAATTGTTTGCGGATACATGCATACCGATTATCAATATCGGATTGCACAGGAAAGAATGAAAATTTCGCATGTTAACAATTTAATTGCCGGTAAAATTCAGTTGTAAATTAACGGCATAGACTTGACCCACTTAACGCTGATTCTTAATGTCATAAATGGTTTGAACCACGCATATATTTAGCAACAAAGGCTTTTCTACTTTGTTATAGCAACGAATTATTGTTTTATTGCCATTGTGAATGCGTTTATTGACCGTTAGGCTTTGCTAGTCATGTCCTCAGAACTTCTCGTTTCACACACGGCTTGTCACTCGATCAAAACAAATGATTTATAACTCACACGGTAATATTATAGATGAATCGAAGATCCGGCTAAGAAATTATTGTTGTTTTATTACATCATTAAGTTCAGTTTTTATTTTATGTCACCGAATATTTACAAACGCGCCACGAATGTCAATCAGAACATAATTAGAACATCAGTTAATAGGTTCTATTACGACATATTTATTGCCAAAAATTATAGCAACAATTTGTTTTAGTCGAGTATCTTGTTTGTTTGAAGCTAAGCCGACAACCGAAGTTATGACGACGTCTTTTACAAGATTCGTATACACTGAAATGTATTTCTTAGTTATGTTTTTTATAGTGAATGATTACTGTCATAGCTTCAAAGAGCAAGCTTTTTAATCAAACATTTACACACAATCAAACTGTCGTAACTAATGTTGCGGATTTTATTATAATGCCAATTTTTTTGCATTTGAGTGTAGATTCTATTACAGTCACAGCCCCCATAAAATAACAATTTAACAGGGAAGTTTACATATTAAACTTAAATGCAGTGTATTTCGCTGAAATCACTTTCATCCTGAGAAAGCTATTCAATTATGTGTAGCTTCGATATCGCTTGATGTTTTAAAATATATGCACGTGTTGATTTATTTCAGAGGTTTCACTAGCTATGCATGTTCAGAAAGTGTATAATAAAACTGAGTGGATTTTGATGTTGTACTTGGGCCGATACAATGTCGATTGAAATAGCCATGCCATCAGTACAAAGCACAATAAGCGAGAACAAACTCTTTTGATTGGATTGCATTACAAGCAATGCGTACGTTATAATTTTCTTAATTTATGCGTGTTTTTTTTTAATGTCCGTGTGTAGAATTAATAATAAAATCATACAACAATTGTGCAGTACTTAATGTTAATGCCGCCACATAACAACCTTTTGATGTATTAAACATTATGTTGTAGCCTACCTATCTAAACAATCCTGCGTTTGGTATGGGGTTTCATAAAATAATTCTGCAGAGTCATCCAGTAGCGAGAAAGAGACAAGAAGATTGTAGACGATAAATAAAACGTTAACATGTGAATATGAGCAATTATATTGTTGTGTCTTATAATCATTGACCATGCGTCTTCGTGACAGGGAAATAAGTGTCAATATTAAAGTGTACAATCGGTCAACTGGCTATGCTATAAACTCGCGTTTATGAAGATATACAATTTAGGTAATTAAATAGAAAGTAACAAGCATATCATTGAAGATAACACTTTTGATAATATATAAATGTTTTAGTGCACACAGCAGCGTTTTGTAATATCAATAGTGAAATATTAGGTTGATGAGCCCTTGCCTCTTTATATAATATACATAATTGCGGATTCTGCTTCACGCAGAATAAGAATATTTTATATGGTTATGCTTTTCGCTCTAGAAAAAAATAAACTTAAAATTGTACATTGTTGCCACACAAGATAAAACCCCAACGATCACAAAATGCAACCGCTATTGGAATGTATAAAATTAAACTCCACAAATCTCCGAAGCGCAAAAAGTGTCCAATTGAATAATGAGTAATGTTATTCCTACAGTACTTCTAGATAGTTATCATGCTTAATGTCTAGTTTTGGTTGGTAAACTTTACAAACACTTTGGGGCAAGAGGGATACGTCAAAAGATGTGACTCTTTAACAAACCCCTATACATAACACTCTGGAACAAAATGGATACGTCAAAATGTGTGACTCTTTAACAAAACCCTATACGTAAACCAATTGCATCAATACGTTTGATAGTATCAACACTTTTACTTTAAACCCCAATTGCTTTGCTTGGCATTGACCATTCCAACACCACTCGCAGAATGAATCAGTTATGTTGGTGTTTGGCTTCTCAAATTATTGGTCGTTAAATCTAAGATATAGATACTTTTAGATTTATCGTCTGTTAATGAAAATGGTGAATCATTGTGTGAATTACTCGGTAACACACACACATAATACAAATACACTAAACTGAAAACATTTAAAGACGCATTGGCTATGCATTGGCTTTGCGGCGAATCGATTTGTTGTGAACAACCGCACACTGAGGTCACATTAAATATATAAACATCAAATGAAACCCCGCGTTGTGTGACACTACATAGTTATAAGTCGAGTATTCTAAAGCGTTATTAATTCAATGGTGGTCTATTTGGTTTCTGAATAACTATCAATGTCATCACTACTGACAGACCAGAGGATGCATACTTCAAAGCGAACAGTTCACAAACGAATAGAGAATAACTTCAGAAATGGATATTGACCAGCTTTATAAAAGTCCGAAACATAGCAAAACATTACAAAAAAGTTTGGAGAAGATTTAAAGGTCTTTAAAGGTCTTTATCAGATTTTTTTTTTATCGGATTCAAAGACTTTGCATACATAATGTTTGTTCTATCAATTGGGTATTCCACTCTGAATTTTGGACCGGCATGAAGTCTCTTATTTCTTGAAAAATGTTATCTCAGCGGACTGACCAATGATAAACTTATAAAGTAACTAAATGATCAACATTAAATTGCAACAGCGTACAGACCCCAGGTGATGAAGTCCCCATTAGAATATAAAAATACTAAAACAACTCACGAAGAAATTGTTTGTTTGTAAAATATGGATTGACACAGAACTGTTATGTCTTGCAAAAACTCCACTAATTATTGCATTATGGGATACTCAATTCCATAAAATAGCCTTTTTCCTAAACATCAATTTTCAATAAAGTCTAAATTCTTAACGCTGGAGTCTAATTACTGGTTTGTAAAATGGGCCTTGAAATGAATCGGTGAAGTTAAATGCGATTATGTTTTGATTTCAGGTCACGTCGTTGCTCCGTGAACATTTTAAGAGATTTCCATTTATTTCAAGATTACGAAATTACTTCGTTCAACGCGTTTGTTGCACGACATATGTGAGGAATGAGTAACCTATAGAGATGAGTTTCTAGACATATTTTTAACATTGCTATTGTTTGCGTAAGACATTCATTGAAAGTTGCCACTATTGTTGCAGTGCAGAGATGTCAAGTTCTTTTCCTATTTATCATACTGCTTTGCCTAAACATTCATTATGTCTATCTTTAGAATGTGGCAGCGTCTGTGACAAATCTCTTAATTATTTTAAATATAGAACAGTTTTGTCCTTCAAAAAAAAACAACAACAAAGGAATACATTATTACATTTGCGATGTGACGCTCTCTGTTCTACAACACGGGATGTGCGCTTAAAATGTTGCGATGTCTTCATTAGCAGGTCCATACGTTACATACGTTATTTTTGTCGTGATAAAAAATAAAATACATGTAATTTATGGTGAATTTCAAGCATTTTTCCATTCCAAATATAGAGAAGTTCGTAACCAATATCTTCTTAATTGGTACCATGGTGGAAATTCAGTATCTGATTTATATTCATTAATGGGATCAACTAATGAAAAAAATACACATACAGTCACAACTTTTTTATGCCATCTGTTTAACAACATTCATTCATTACTTTACATTTGTATGTATATCTATTTATATTTATTAATGTATAATAAATAAGGATACATGTAGTTACAAGGCAACTATGTGATTGTATATTTATTATATTGTGTATTATTGGGCCGGCGGCCTTTATTTTCTTAAATAAAATTGTGTGAGTTGAGTTGATGAGCCTAAAACTTTAAATTAATATGTTGACTTTATTTAGAGCCCAGTGTATGATGAACAAAATATCACCAACGCTTAAATCTTATCAATCTGGACTGAAAGGTGTACTTCATTATTTAAATAGTATTTCGCGCCATTTATTTTATTTCAGCACATTTCGGAGATACGGACCATATATCTACCATGATTAACACCTTCTTGTCATTTGTGGAAAAGTAGATAGTATTTTTAAGTTTGTTCTAGACAACAATAGGAGCTCAAGACATTTACTGTCGCTGCTGCATATTTAATTTAATATGAAGGGTATGTTTAGTTTCTTAGTCGAAAAAACAAACATTTAAAGGCCCTTTTACTAGAAATGTAATGACACTGAACACAACAGCACAAAGTATGCAAGTTTAATTTATCCTATTGAAAATGTGCGTTCAAAAGAATAGACAAGGACAACTGATGGATGCAGTGTACATACAGTCAGTAAACATTAGGCAGTAAATTTTAACTAACGCAACGTAACAATTACATGTATTTTGAAGCAAACGAAACCATGCGGCCCGTATAAAAACTAATTTATCTTTTCACGTTAGCGCATGACATGTAACATTAAAACAACCTGTAACGAAAGATAATTTGTGTAAGAAAATCAAGGACTTACCACAGCCATTAATTAATCGCGTACGAACGCTAATTTATTTCGAGCGAACAATTTACAATCTTGACATTAACTTCCGAAATAACTTCTCAGTGGAAACGGAAACTCGATTTTTAAATATTTTATTTTTGGATATAAATCTATTTTTGTTGCTGGCTTGAACTGTTAAATGCATTGTTTTTTAATGGTTGTGATTAATTGGTTAATGAAAGCGATGTTTTTCAGGTGTCACTTTCAGACAATTAAAAAGAATGACATTAGGGTAAATGAGATAGTGGTGCATCTGTTGTACATTAAGACATAAATTAAATCAACTGGTAGTTAATAAACAGGTACGATTGAAGAAATGCAAATGTTTTGAAATGCGTTGTAGTGCGTTTTTGCTAAAACATCAACATCGAAAGGAACATGCAAGTGTTTAGACTTAAGTCTATAAAACAATGCTCAATTATGTTGACTGCACATGGTTTTATATGATTGTGCATGTAACCATGTTCTGGCCTTTGAACGTTGTGCATTGTACACAATAACAGGACACGACAATCACGACTGGACAACAGAGGAAGTTGTATCTACATAAACACTGTCTGTCCCATCGTTACTCTGTCATTTCAAAATGCTTTCACACCGGAGCGTGTATATGATGAATTCAAAATGATGAAACGGGTTTAAGTCATACATATATACTCAACACGCCCTAATTCTAGAAATGCATTATGATAATTAGTATCTCTTTTTTATCACATGCTATACCTTGTTTTCAATGTAATACAGACATAACGTATTTTTTTAATATTACCCATGTGTAATACAACATTTTTAAGCGATTTCATTGGCTACAAAATCAATAACTAACCAATCGCATGACTTTATTTTGGTGAAATGACGTCGTCAACATTTTCAGCATTTGTTTGGTCAATTAAGATGTATTTTATTTAGTTTAAAAGCATGTGATAAAAAAGATCTGACACTCGTTGTCATATCATACCATATTTTATTAAACTCGTCCAGGAAATTCGTTAGTAAGCTCGCCAAAGGCTCGCTTACTAACAAAATTCCTGAACTCGTGTAATAAAATAGGGTACGATATGACAACTCAAGTCAGATCATATATTTATTATAGCATCATTCTAACAAAAAAGGGGCACATTGTTTGCATCTGTCAGTCAGTTGGGCGGCTGGTCGGCCAGACATTTGTTTCCGCACTTTATCTAAAGAACGACCTACGACCATCTAAAATGGTTTCTGATTACTTGATATGACAGGTTGACTTCTATTGGTTTTAAGTCTAACAGGTCAAATGTCAAGGTCACGACAGATTGTAACATAAAACATGTACCCACAGAATATCTAAAGAACGCTTTGACCTACGACAATCGTAAATTTTGTCCGATTATTTGATATGAAAGGTTGACGTTTATTGATTTTGAGTGCAAGAGGTCAAACGACAAGGTCACGACGGATTGTTACATTAAACATGTACCCACAGAATAGCTAAAGAACGCTTTGACCAACGACGATCTAAAATGGTTTCTGATTACTTGATAGGACAGGTTGACTTCTATTGGTTTTAAGTCTAACAGGTCAAATGAAAAGGTCACGACAGATTGTAACATAAAACATGTACCCACAGAATATCTAAAGAACGCTTTGACCAACGACGATCTCATATGGTTTTCTGGTTACTTGACGCATATTTTGAGTCCAAGAGGTAAAAGGTATAGGTCACATGAGCTTGAAACATGAACTATGTTAACACAGAGTATCTAGAGAACTTTTAGCTTGTGAGCATGTAAATTGGTATACTAATTGTTCTTAACCCATTTATGCCTAGCGTCTAGAAACAAATGCCTTGGCAAACAGCGTAGATCCAGATGAGACGCTGCATGATGCGGCGTATCATCAGGGTCTGCGCTGTTTGCTTAATGGAATTTCTGTAAGAAATATTCTAAATATAGAAATAAAAATACTAGACATCCCTAATTTTGGAAATAAATTGATCCAATTTAGAAGGATGGGAGAGTCCATTACGCATAAATGGGTTAAGAAAAGGACGACTTCTATCGATTCTAATATCAAAGGTCAACATGAAGGGCATACCAAACAATCTCAGAACAAGTGCACATATTGACAGCTTTGATGCAAACATCTTTTGTTATCAGTATGATTCGACAAAATAAATGTCACCATTCAATCATCTAGTGTTTTTTAGCTTGTACAGTCTTGGTATAACAATTAATGTCGATATGCAATTTCTATAATATTTCTCAGACAAGGTGGGTTAAATAACGAATAGTGCAGGCGTTTCTAAAATAACACTTTAAATAGTGATAAAAAAGGCAAAATCATATGTTAAACTTCCGTCAAATAAAACAATATAAGTTTGTTTTTGTAAAAAAAAAAATCTACCACAAATTAACGAGGTAATTTAAACCTTTTGCGGATTATAATTAATAATTATTATTATTATTTTACAGTGTTAATATTAAAATGTCATTAAAATGTCATCAACATTTTCACCTATATAAATGTCAACGTACATTTTTAAAACGGCAGACACAAATATTTCCTTTCATATATAAAAGGCACGATGACAACTTGCAATTAATATCTGTAATATGATATGTTTTATTGTTAACGCCTTATGTAAACTTAATTTAGCTTAACTTAAGTTATTTAAATTTTCAGGACAGAAGGGCAATGGAAGACACAATATTGTGGTAAACTCTTATGTAATGAGTCTGACCTATGCAACCTGACTCAATTTCAGGAATTGCCAAAGTATAAATATAAACATATATACAATATGTTTATCCTTTAATCTGTTCTACGTATAAGGTAATTACCAGGATGAGATCATCTTAAAGTGTCTTTTCAATCAAATAATCAAAATTAACATTGTAGAAAGTAAAAAAAATGTAAGTGTAAGTTACGACAACAATTCATTTATCTACCGTTGCACCGCATAGGGGCGTCGCTGCATGGACGTGCAGTGATTATCAACGCATATACAGGTGGTTTCGTCCAAATATCTATCAATAACATGTTTATTGATAGATCTTTGGTTTCGTCTAGGCGTCGATGTGAAACTATAAGACATGTCGTCCTGTCTATGCGGCGTAAGTGTGCATTTGTTGCCGTATAGACAGGTCTTGTATAAAGAAGTAAGCATCCGTTCCATAAACGGATAATATCATATCTCCAATAATGATGATATTTATGCTAATTATGATGATGATGATGATTGACCAAGGTCTACATTTTACGTTATAGAAATCCTACAATAAATGACATCGTGTATTTATTGTAATTTAGGTTATCCCATCTCATATACATCATAGGCGACTTTTTGTTTAATGAAAACATATTTATATTTCTCTTACATGTATACGAAGTATAAACAAAGTAACTCTGCGCTTTTTTAAACGGAAGTATGTAATAGTACACTCAACAGCACTTCTAGCGCAATATTTTTTTAATTTATTTTCCCTAAACGGCTTAAGATATCAACATGATATTTCGCACATTGCTGTATGAGAACATTTTCTACAAGGCTGCATTGGAATAATTCATACATGACGCCCTGATACTTCTGTACCACGCGTGGGTTAGGTTTATTCGTTATACACGTGTAAATAGATGCGTGCGTACTATATTGATTTTCGTTTGCATATTATTCTTTACTACATAAATATGATAAACATATATGTGTAATCATATTTAATTAGAAAGAATGTGTGTTCGATAAGACGATAACCTACTGGTCGCTCGTAAAAGCAGTCATGTAGCTGAACACAAGCTCGTAACGCACTTGCAACACATGTATTACACATGTATCACAGCACAGATAACGAACGCTCGCTCTTTCATCAAAATTACCACATCCAGACCAGTTGAACATGGATATAAAGACACGATCTTCAATCTTTTGTTGCCTACGGTAACTTGATTGAACATTCTGTAGGTGTTCATCTTTTACCATGGATTGTCGATGAGATTCACGTGTCAATATGTCATCAGAATAATGAGTTAACATGCATGAGCCTACGCATTCTGGAATTGATTCTTAATCGGTACATGTTTGATTGATGATTAATTGTTTATTTTTAATGAAAAACATAATATTTTAGATTGTGTGGTTTAAAGACATTTTTTTTTCATTTTCGAGTGATGTTGCTCGTTTAATGATAATAAATCGAATTTAGGATTCATTCGAATTAACATTTTTGTGAGATATTACATCACGATTTAGTTGTTCATTTTCCAGAGTTTGACGAAATTCGTTGATAAATAATCGAAACATTATGAAAAATGTAAATGTTGCGTTAGAAATGCATTTCAGTGTAGTGTGACTATTTCATTATGATTATTTGACACGGTTTCGCCTTAAACTGTGTAAAATCCCAAAACCATACCTACACAAATATTATATGGGGTCAATTTTAATTTGACGTCCAGAATCAACATGCGTTTTTTAATGTGACCTTGTGTCCAAGCATGTTCTAGTTATTTCGGATAACCCAGTATGAAACTTAACCCATTTATGCCAAGCGTCTAGAAAAAAGGCCTTGACAAACAGCGTAGACTTAGATGAGACGCCGCATGATGCGGCGTCTCATCAGGGTCTGCGCTGTTTGCTTCAAAGCATTTCTGTAAGAAATATTCTAAATATAGAAATAAATATACTAGACATCCATAATTTTGGAAATAAATTTATCCAATTTAGAAGGATGGGATAGTCCACTAAGCATAAATGGGTTAAAAAAAGGTCAGATCGTGTACTCACACATTCAACACAGCGGGCTTATTTAACCCATTTATTCCGAGTGGACTCTCCCATCCTTTAATATTGGATCAATTTATTTCCAAAATTAGGGATGTCTAGATTATTTATTTCTATATTTAGAATTTTTCTTACAGAAATTCCTTTAAGCAAACAGCGCAGACCCTGATGAGACGCCGCATGATGCGGCGTCTCATCTGGGTCTACGCTGTTTGCCAAGGCCTTTTTTTCTAGACGCTAGTCATAAATGGGTTAAATGATCGATTTTCTTCAGAGCAAGATTAATTGTTCAAGCTTACCATTCCACAAATATAATATTCAAAGTTTGCACGATGGCGTTTTTGCTAAATGTAATTCGTGTTTGAAACAATGCTGATTATTTGAAAAACAAGAGGGACAGCATGGCAATTGATCGCTCACCTGCGTTATTGAGTTAAGTTTTTTTCGGCGTAGCTGACTAACCCAGATTTTGACCTTTGTTTACCTTTGTTAATTTCCAATTAAATGTTGAGAAACTTTCCCGCCAAAAGACCCGAATGAATAAATGGAACGTAAGAATTTGTTCATAATACGTTAACTTAGCAGAATAGAAAACGTTCCGTTTGATCTTCAACAAGTATCAATTGTTTAAGTGAAAAAATTGCTTGACGATATATTTAATGTGGTAGTATTGTTAAATCCCAACTTTTTGTGCAGACATGTTCATAAGACAACTAGACAACGGAATTGGGTCTGAGACCTACTAGTATACGAAACAATGTGTCAGTATGTTGTGCTAACTTGGTTGATATACATTTTATTATTCCTGTATTTATGTTGTTTCCTATAGAACTGTAATGTGATAAACACAGAAACTTCCATTTCTCGTATTTGATGTAAACAATCAAACATTTTTAAGAGTCAATTTACCAATGTTAAAGGGACTTGTTCACAGTTTATCAAAATTAGAATTATTCAACTTTTTGTCACAGATTTAAGAAATAATTGAATAAATGGACAATGAACATCAGTTGTGAAATAACACTATTGCCGCAGACTTATACTGAAAATACACTTTCGTTTACGAAATATCATCGTTAGAAATTGATAAAATTATCGATTTCTTGTGTTATCGTTATATTTTGTAACAACACGTTGATAGTTATACAAAGTATAAAATAAATTGCAACCCATGTGAAGACGGATGGTCAGGTCCGCACATAATGTAGTCCTCAAGATTCAACGATGACCTTTGAAGTACACACATACACACATGAACACTGATTGCTGAGTGGTTTCGGCGCTTGGCTTTTACTCCATGGGTCAGTGGTTCGAGCCATGGTGTGGTTAACTTTTTTTTTCCTTTTTTACTTTTATTCTTGTTTTTATATTGTAGCTCTTTAGTTCTGATATTTATATAAATCAATTTAAAGCATTTAATGATAAACTTCAAAACATGCCACAATCTGTGAACAAGTCCCTTTAATTGCACTGTAATTATTCGATATGTGCACACTTATTTAAAACGCAGAACATTCCATTCGGCCGCATTTAAGGAATACTGCTCGATCAGTATGTCTTACTTGCACATCGGCGATTAGGGCTAGAATGGGCTATCGATACACGCAATTGTTTGCTGATAGCACAGTCTGGTTTTAAAAGTATACAATAACTCGACAAATTATCGTTATTGAAACAATGCAATGACATTGAGTGAGTTCTGCTGAAATAAACCATTCCGTTAAAAAAATACTACCTAACTAGTATAGTATGCTTTGTTCAGGGGAAAAAAGTATAATTTTCTGAGCGCGTGCGTGTGTCGTTCTTATTCACATGTCTAAATGTCTGTGACGAATATAACCTTTATTTCTATGTTTCCCTTTTTTTAATGCAAAAAGGGAGGGTCTACATAAATTATACAAGCAACATAAGTGACATAACGAGACATGGACTATAATTCATCGTGGTATTAACTGTAAAGAAATGTGCATACATGCAATATTTTTAATAACATAGTTTTTATACGGCGGAAAAATATAAACAAGTGGTTCACATTAAGAATTTTCTAGATTTAAAATTAACTGATTATGAATATGTCAGTTTTCAACTCATATTTTAAAAACTCACGCCGAATATCTGTAAAACGAATTACTTGTTCAAAGTTATTTTGCTTTACACCTCTATATTAGCAATGTGACCCCATGGCAAATACCAACGCTCTATGACCTATGGTATCAATGCAGAATTTTAACGTATATGTGGCGTGTTCTGAGAAAACTGGGCAAAATGCTTGTGCGTTAATTGTCATCCCAGATTAGCCTTTGCAGTCCGCACAGGCTAATCAGGGACGACAATTTCGCGGACTGCACAGGCTAATCTGGGATGACACTTTACGCACAAGCATTTGCCCAGTTTTCTCAGCACACGCCACATATTTTGATATTAGTCTGTTGAAATTTTATGATCCCCGAGCTGTACCAAGTTTTGACCCCGGTGTCATGATTTGAGAAAACTGTATATAGAACCTAAATAAGACGTTGCATACCAAATATAGAACCACAAGCACTTATGGTTGTATCGATTATTTTTCTGTATATAAGAAAAGTTGACCTTTATATTGCGGACCGGTACAACTGTGAAGAACTTTGATTTAAAGTCATTTGAAGCAGATTATTGAGGAAACACTTAGAAAGACGTCGGACAGCCGTCAACCACAAAACGCATTTCGTGCCCAGGTTGGTCAAAGACGTAAAAAAATAGTTACAGAATTAAACTAACTGTTTCTCATTCACAACAACGTCTGTTTGAATGGTGGATCTAAATATGTTTTCACACATCAGAAATTCAAATTTGTGTATCAGATACTATCAGTGCAACACATATACATGAATTATATTTTTAAACACTTTAGTCGGCATCTTTACAGTCGTTAAATAACGTTAATTGTATGCCTTTTCTTTGAACAATTTCTTCAGCACAATGTAAGAACATTATGTAATATACAATGTATGATGACTATTGTATAACACTTGTCTGGGGTTACTTTGTGACCAGTTCACTTGGTCAAACAATCAGCAATCATGACAAATGAGTTCTTTATATTAACCCTTTGCATGCTGGGAAATTTGTCATCTGCTAAAATGTCGTCTGCTGAATTTCTAAAATTAGCATTTTCTTCGATTTTTTTTTCGAATAATACTATCAGAATAGCAAACAGTTTGGATCCTGATGAGACGCCACGTTTTGTGGCGTCTCATCTGGATCCAAACTGTTTGCAAAGGCCTTCAAAATTCGGTTCCCGCACTGAAAGGGTTAAAGTAATGAGTGTGAAATGCCAAAATATCGCATAAACCTATGCAGGTATGATAATATTTGTCATGTTTACTTCGGCGTACGAAATAAATTTTCCATTTATATGAATTGTAGTATAAGGATTAGAAAGTAAAACAATGATTGTGGTTCTTCGTGAAATTCTTTATTTCCCAAATGTAGATCAAATTAAGCTTTGTTAATGTAATAGCATATTCAGTGACTCCAAAATTCCTGTTCATATGCACAATATATTGCTACAGTTCGTGGTGTCTCTGAATTTAACCCTTTGAGCGCTGGAACCGGATTTTGAAGGCCTTTGCAAACAGTTTGGATCCAGATGAGACGCCACAGAACGTGGCGTCTCATCAGGATCCAAACTGTTTGCTATTCTGATAGTATTCTTTGAAAAAACATCGAAGAAAATGCTAATTTTAGCAATTTAGCAGACGACATTTGAGCAGACGACAAATATCCCAGCATGCAAAGGGTTAAGAAATGTATCATTTGCTTGCCCAAAACATTTTTTACAACGGAAACATATATTGATATAAGTAAATAATTACTGGCAGCCTACATTGTGTATTTACCATGAATTCGAAAAAAAAGGAATATTTATTCTGCACAATATAAATGTTAACACTGTTTTAAAGAACAAACTGCTGAAAACTCCAAATTTCATTAATATGAGCTTTCGTATAAGCTTGTTTTAATGAAGTAAACGAACATAATAACTTGTATATACTGAGTTGTTTCAGTTTTATACATAAAAAAAAGAATATTTAATAGAAATTACATTTTTTTTTTCATAATTACATTAATTACAGAATAATGATGATGACCAGATTGATATAATAAAACACGTTTACCGCTAGCAAACGTCTACTGGATGTATTAATGTACTCATGTACGCATGTACATATTGCTAATGATTGAAATTGAAATAGTTTCAACATTTTTAAAACTTTGATTCCAATTATACTCGTTTGTTTTAACCTCGAATCATTATTCATTCATTGTTTCGTATTTGAAATTTAATTACCGTAACTATGTTTGTAAATATATTACTGAGGAAAGGAACTAGCTTAGCTAACTTTCCAATCTTATATACTAAAGATGTTTTTTTTTTACTTATTTTGTAAACACATACTGTAATAAATATGTTTAAATCAATACAAATGCTTGGTTTCACCTTCGAGAAAAACTTATGAGCCGTTTTACGGACAAACATTGAACTAGTTCACTCAAACCATAAACATATATAAAATCTCCATATTAACCCTTTGAGCGCTGGAACCGAATTTTGAAGGCCTTTGCAAACAGTTTGGATTCAGATGAGACGCCACAGAACGTGGCGTCTCATCAGGATCCAAACTGTTTGCTATTCTGATAGTGGTCTTTGAAAAAAAGTGAAGAAAATGCAAATTTTAGAAATTCAGCAGACGACATATTAGCAGACGACAAATTTCCCAGCATGCAAAGGGTTAAGGTTTATATAGCATGCAAATAAATAAAACTGTCTAGATTATGTTATTAAGTATTTTTTAGTTTACAACAAACACCAGTCATGTATTGTTTTTCTTTTACAAATACTTAGTTTGTAATGATACAGATACTGTAAGCTGCAATATTTGTGTCCGTATTTAAAACTCATTACGCTCTTATTACGTAATGCTGTGCATTTTTAGAACTTTATCAAATCTGTGTAATGCATGTGTTTGTAGACTGAAACATTTTCTACATGCACTCTTTAACCCATTAATGCCTAGTAGACTCGCCAATCCTTCTGAATTGGATCAATTTATTTCCAAAATTAGGGATGTCTAGTATATGTATTCCTATATTTAGAATATTTCTAACAGAAATTTATTTCAGCAAACAGCGCAGACCCTTATGAGACGCCGCATCATGCGGCGTCTCATCTGGGTCTACGCTGTTTGCCAAGGCCTTTTTTCTAGACGCTATGAATAAATGGGTTCAAACAAGCCTTTATGTTTTAATTATTTCAAAAGCTTGTGTAAGTTTTTTTACTTTTTTAAGTAAGAACATAAAATTTTGAATCACTTAGCGCAGAGACTGGAACATACAAACACTCATAATAATTATAGTATAAGCCTCGCTATGGGAAACCGGGCTTAATGCATGTGCGTAAAGTGCCGTGCCATGTTAGCCTGTGCAGTCCGTACAGGCTAATCAAGGTCGACGCTTTCCGTTTGTATGGAAATTTTGTTGAAATGAAGTCACTTATCAACGAAAATCAGTCTGGCGGGAAGTGTCGTTCCTGATAAGCCCGGCAAAATACTTTTCGAACATGCAATAAAAATAACGGTTTCCCAGAGCGCGACTCATTGGTTTATTGTTGCGGTGCTACTTTTGACAAGAGCTGAACACGGACACTTTATTGTGATGAGATAGAGGACGCGAGAAAAGACACAAAACCTGAACTAGCAATATAAGAAAAATTGAAAATAATATCCCAATTGAGAATCAGAAATTGTAGAGATTGTATGAATGACCAAAAGTGAAAAAGTGAAAGTGGTTAACGAAGAATTGTTCGACAACGAGTGACTACAAAGTTTTTTCATACAGAAAATACTCTTTTGGAACGAAACCGGCGAATAATAATTTTTCAGAAATTGCTGGTGGCTACCCACTGAGTCGATAAAGCAATCGACAAACGCACTTTTCATAATTGTAACAATGCTTCCCTCGTAAAACATGAACAAAGCAAATAAATAAGTTTTAACTGGTAACGAAAAGGGAATTGGAATTTAAAAGTACAAAATCGTTTTATAAGAAAAGGTTAATATAAACAACGAAATAAACAAGATTTTAAGTATATTGAAATAAAAACAAATGTAGCGGAATTATAATTGTAAATGTAAATGTAAAGAATACGAAAATAGGTTTTTACATAGTAAAGACAATAAAGTTCACGTAATTTCCGAAAAAAAAGTTAAGATTCCGCATTAAAGGTTTTTTCTGTACACAATAACTGACTTCGTATGCATGCAAGTAACTATCAAAGTAAAACAAACTTAAATGAATCTTGATGTCTTTCAATTTAAATTCTGATTCACTATAAGTTGGGTTTTTCGCGAAACATATGTGGCGTGTTCTGAGAAAACTGTGCAAAATGCGTGTGCGTAAATTGTCATCCCAGATTAGCCTGTGCAGTCCGCTAAACTGGATTTTCGCTAAGGAGAGACATCATTTAAACGAAATATTCCATAAAAGCGGAAATTGTCGTCCCTGATTAGCCTGTGCGGACCCTCAGGCTAATCTGGGATGACAATTTACGCACATGCATTTTGTCCAGTTTTTTTCAGAACACGACATATATCATCTTCTCCTCGCAATAATAACGAGATATATGCAATGTTAATTGTTTGTTGTCATATGCATAAACCTTCGCGAAAAGTTTTGCGAAATGAATACATTGTTGTAAACATTACTAGTTTACATGAGTATAAAGCACATTTTAAATCTGCAAACAAATATTCATTGCCAAGAACACGACTTGACAGTAATAGCAACAAAACGTGAATGGTAACATTTCGTATTTGAAATTAAATTGAAACTTCTGTTATATTGCTGCAATTAAATATTTTATTATTCTTTGCCTAGCTATTTTTGTTTTATATTACACGCATTTTTGTTCTAGACGCCAAAATTCATTTTCTAATCCAATCGTTAATTAGCGAAAAAAAACTATTTTGCAATAAGACGTTGTAAATAGTTCGTAAAATATTAAAAATAACATACCGTAAGTTAAACTAAGTTATCTCCCAAAAAATAACAGACGACAAAATCCCACACCAATTCAGCGTCATTCAACAACCGACATGTCTCATCTGCTGTCATATATGTAGCGTCAAGGTGATAATTAACGCATTTTCGGCAGTCTTCGGGAAGCTCCGTTTCAACTGTCGAGACTGTTCGGCGAATTCCGAGATTTAACGAAACTGGACATCAAGCGCGAGACCATGTACGTGAGACGTAGGGTCTGATTTATAACGCATAAGGACATATTGATTTGTGAATATTTTGTTTAATGACCAAGTCACAGTTTACACAAGTGATGTATCGCGTTAGGCCGTCAGACACGAATAACACGTACGCTGACGAAATAAACGTGTCTAAAAAATGATAACCTCAGTTGTAAATGTGTCACAAGGACGTTCACATGGTATTTTTCCGCGTTCTGAACAGGTGAAGTATTTGCCAATGCATTTTTTCTAGACACTCGGCATAAATGGGTTAACCCAAATGGAGGTATCTGCACTCATGTATTATCACAAAACACGACACTATACATGTTTTTAAAATAAACTACGTTATGATGAACTGCTTTACATATGATGATCACCGATAAAGAAAGTAACAAAAACAAAACAGGATGAACACTCAATTTAATTTGACACAGATCTCGCACTAAAGCATTTTGATGATCTGACAATAAAAGTATCAGCCTCGTGTTAATTAAGACGAATTTAATTTAAGCTACAGCAGTTTTTGCGAACCCTTAGCTTTACTTGAAGTTTATTTGCTGTTGCTTTATCAGGTGTATTTTACTTAGCGATCTTTGTGAAGAAAACACAGACAAGAACCTAATTAATGCTTTAAATAAATACTTATGTTTACGCCTGTATATATGCAACGACCAGAAGTTTACTACTCTTAGTTTTATGTACGCAAGTTTTACCTTGTCCGTCCTACCTCTGATATTGTCGTGCAAATATTGTATTTTTTTATTTACAGATAATTCGATGAAATATGCACATTAACAATTATCTTCTTAGGCATTTTAATGAACTTTTTTCCAGTATCGTAAAGCAGAGTGGGTGTTTTACATGCCAAACGGACTCAATCGTGGATGTGACTATATTTTGGATGCGCGTCAATATATACTGCGAAACGTAAATTATCATGACTAAAATATCAACCTTAAATTATGAAAAAAATCGAATATTATAACAACATTTGCCTTTCTCCAAAATGGATTCAGAGAACATTGGGACAATTGCCGTAGCAGCTAAGTCATCCAAACATGCAAAAGCATTAAGAATAATTGCTAACGCTATGCACATGTTATTATTACACAAGAGTTTGCAAAAATACCGAGGGTGGCGTAACAACCTTTTTTTCGACATGCGTGCTTCGATCGGTTACCCTTTTTTATACACGAAACACTATTTCTGCATAATTTGTATTCAGGAATGAAATTTCGTTTTGACATAATCACACGTTTTGTTTAGTTCTATAACGAGAAAATTGTGAAAATAGTCAAAAAAGATTTCGTGTACGTGTCCCTTAAATGTTAAATGCACGTTTTACGTCTGTGGTTTTACTTCCACTGAATACCGGAAAGCGTTCATCAGTAACAATATACGAGTCAGACAATACTATTTATTGTGTTTTGTTAACCAAGAGTTCAAGCGACATGCCCTTGTATAATGTGACATTTCGACGCATTACATAGCCAGATTATTCTTCACATCTGAATGAAGCTAGTAAATTAATGTTTCAATTCTCCAGCGACCGCTCCAGGTGTAATTTCACTTGTAATTTATTTCTGAAAGTTATGAATGAATATTGTGTTTATCTGTGCCGGTTTTGTACTGATAAATTACAGTAAACATGCTCTAGTTTCATACTTTCAAGCACGGCTGAGCGCATGGTACGGAGACGATGTGACAGAAACCGATGTGGCTGATATCAGGGATTTACATATGGTATTCATTGTCTTTTGTAACATGTGAAAACGAGTAAAGTACAGGTCATGTTATTTTGTACAACAGGATTTGTGTGCACTCAATTCCTTATCTACATGGAATGGCTTAGATCTGTCACAGTGAAGTATATGGACGTTTCATGTGTGTTCGTAATTAAATGCACACCAACTCCTCAAAAGAAACTTACATTAGATGGATGGAAAGGCTTTAACACTAGTCATGCTGTGTGTTGATCGCTGTTGTTTTTGCCCGTTAAGATACTCTTTTACATTAATTGCGTGAATGTCATGTAAAATAAAGGTTCGTGTATATTTTGTTCGTTGCAACGCGTGTACAGACTAAATGCAAATGAATAAGTGCGGGGTGTATGACAAATAAAAATAATAATATTTCATATTGATCAGTACATATTGCTTAACGTTCACTATCTCGACCGTTTGGGAACTTAATGGAGTCTCTTAATGGAGAACCTAGTGGACTCTCCCATCCTTCTAAATTGGATCATTTTATTTCCAAAATTAGGGATGTCTAGTATATTTATTTCTATATTTAGAATATTTCTTACAGAAATTCCTTAAAGCAAACAGCTCAGACCCTGATGAGACGCCGCATCATGCGGCGTCTCATCTGGGTCTACGCTGTATGCGAAGGCCTTTTTTTCTAGACGCTAGGCATAAATGGGTTAAGGTGAAATCCTGTCAGCATTTAAACTCAACACGAGGCTAACAAAAAATCATTTCACAATGTATATGTGCAGGTCGTATCTGATAAAAATTTAAAGAAGTCCTTAAATAACATCGTAATGACACATGCTTGTCCAAGACAAATGCTTGTATATGGCCTGTACTTGCTAATGACCAATGTTTTTCTATTACTAAGTTTTGTCTATGTTCAAACATTGTCTATATCAAATACATGTCTATGAATAATCTCTGTCTTTGACAAATATTTGTATATGACCAATGTTTGCAGATTGCCATGCTTGACGATGACATATGCTTGCCTATGACCAATGATTGCTTTCTACCAATGCTTGACTATTGAGACTTTGTGTCCTTTGTCAATGTTTGTCTATATTCACAGTAAATGCTTGTATATGACAAATAAACAATGCTTTTTATGCCTAATGGGTGTATATGGCCAATGTTTGTCTATTACCGATGCATGTATATATTCAATGTTTGTCTGCGACCAATGCCTGTTTAAGGCCAGTGTTTGTCTAGACAAATTCTTGTTTATATGAAATGATTGTCTACGACCAATTGTTGCCTATGACCAATGCTTGCATATGACACATTTTTGCATATGACCAATCTTTAAATAAGACAAATTCCTGTCTTCGACCAATGCTTGTCTATGAACAGTACTTTTTCTGACTTTTTCTTTTATGCTTTTTCTATGATAATAATTATCTTTAACAAATCAAGAATAAGGTCATCATTTAAAAAATGGTTTGGGATAATCCGACCGTCTCACCAATATTACTCGGTCCTAAAAATGTATAAGATATTTTCCCCAACTTTAAAAGGAAGACATACTCGCGTTTGTATAAACAATACGTCTTCAAAGTCTGTAAAAGTAAATAATCGTTATAAGGAACTCTGGTTTACATGTGATACTAAATAAATTGACCTAAATGCGTGTGGTTGTGTATTGGCATTCAAATAACAATGACTTCGATGTTTTTTGTTTTGCGTTAAACGAATATTCATGTAACACATGTGCATATAACAGTTAAATGTTTTTGTAGAGTTTAGTTCCGAATTAAGTCTGCATTGATGAATCTATTGGTAAGACCCTAACCTTGGCGTGTCAAAGGTTAAATGAATCTATTTTATAATTGATACATATACATGTTGTACATTGTATTCAATTATTAAAAGCTACACCATAAAATCAATTTGCTGCAAGTGGTACGTTAATTGCATATGTCTTTTTAATGTTGAGGTAATAGTCAAAGGTATAATTAACTATTGTTAAGGTCGGACATTCCGATGTAGGTTCGAATCCGCTAGCGGTATACATATTTTTGTAATAAATCATAATTATCGAACCGATTACCTATTTTGGATTGTTTTATATTATTGTATTTATTGTATTTATTGTTTATTATTTTTAAAAAATGTTATATAATTTTCAACTGATTAAATGTATTACCTAATTATAAACCATATTAATCAAAAGATCAGTTGCTGAATTTTAATAAAACGTAAAAAAAACTCTATGCAACACACACTGATGACTTTCAGCAAGCGTATGCAACTTTGCCGTGAAACATTTCTTCTCTTGGTTGATTTTGTGTGATATGTTAATATAAAAAAACCTGCTTCAAACATTACGTTATCTAATAAGTGTGTATGTTCATATTGTGCAAAAAGAAAATACATGTTAATGTGTAAATGCATACACGTTTTGCAGCTTGATTAGCAAAGTGGATTCGAGAAAATAACCCAAAGCAAGAATACGGTCATCCTGAAACAAATTGGTTTGGGCTAACCTGATCGACTTATCGATAATTCTCGGCCTCAAAAATGTTTTTGAAGTCTTGATTTTATTATATATGGTTTGCCAACTTCAAAGGAAAGACAAACCTGGCGTTTTGTATTCACAAAACGACTTCAAAGTCTATCAAGCGTTAATAAAAGTTATTCGGAACTCAGTGAACTCTGGTTATATGTGGTGCTTATAGAGTTGACCTTAATCCGTGTGGTTGTTTATTTTCATTCAAATTTCATTGACATCAAAACCTTTCACAATATTTAAATATTTATGCGAAACATGTGCATATAACAGTAAAATGTTTTTGTATATTAAAGCTGAGTTCCGAATAAGGTTATCTTTGATGAATCTATTGGAAAGATCCTGACCTTGTCGCGTCAAATGGTAGATGAATCCGTTTTTAATCGATACATATGCATGTTGCATATTGTTAGCAATTATTACGAGCTACACCGTAAATAAATTTGCTGCAATTGGTACGTTAATTGCATACGCCTCCTTAATGTGGAGGTCATGGTCGAAGGTATAATAAGCTATTGTTAAGGCCGGGCATTCCGATGTAGGTTCGAATCCGCTAGCGGTATATATATTTTTGTAATAAAGCATTATTATCAAACCAATTAGTCATTTTAGATTGTTTTATATTACTTTATTAATTGTTTATAATTGTAATAGATTTTATATTATGTTCACCTGACTTAAAGTAGTATTTAATTTAAAACCATCTTAATCAAAAGATCAGTTGATGAATTTTAGTAAAACGTGAAAACCCACGACATTAACCGCCCTACCGTACTCGTTGCCCATATCCGTTTCGGTAGTGGAACTAACACCCCTATATTAAGACTTAATTATGTCACATTAAAAATAACACTTGTATAAATGTGTAAATACACACCATTGAACCACGAACCTGCGTTGCAAAGTGAAAAGCCTTTTAAATATTGCTCGTTCAGAGTGGGAAAGTTTACATGCGGGGGTTTTAAAAACCACACATATTCATTTAGTCAATGGTCTAAGTAAAACTGACTCACAATATACTAGCAACAAATAATTCGTGAAATAAAATGAAGATGTGTGACTAAGACAAATGCACTTTTTGTAAGACAGAAAATATTTTCGTTTATTTTGGAGTTGTAATGTAGTTAAATTGTTATTTAGTTTTTTTATTGTAAAACCTTTTTATTGGGATCAATTGGTAAACCATCTCAAAGTCTAACAGCTTCGTCTCAAAGAAAAACGTTTTATTCATCTTTGTAAATTTAAAATGGAAACCCTAGCAATTAATAATCAACGCCACAGTTGTAAATTAGCCTTTGCAGTTATGAAAAAAAAACAACAATATACCCAGCATGTATTAAACACTTGAGTACTGGTGGAGTCTTGTATGGTTTACCTTTGTAACCTTTTTATGAATTTGCTCATAATTGTGATGATATTCAGTTAAGTTATGATTGTAAAATCTTTATATAGGCATCAACTTGTCAATTATATGAAAAGAAAAACATTTTTGTTTTAAAAAAAAAAACGTTTTATTTTCCTTTGTTGACGTAAAATGGTAGACAAAAAAGTCATAGTCTACGAAATAGTTGTAAACTAGCCTTTGAAGTTATTTAAGAAACACTGTTCCCCCCCCCCCCCCCTNCCCCCCCCCAACATTTAAAAAGTACGTGGGAATGTAAAGAATCTTTTTGTAATCTTGATCTACCTTCTTAACTTGTTTTATTATTATAATTGTTATAGCATGTTTCATACGTTATTGTCATAATACTAGTATATTCTTGTACTGTATTCAATTTCTGCTTCATTGAAGCTTGCAGTGTTAATGTATTATGCGTATTGGCGAATGGTGTGTTTAAAATGAAGAACACCTATCTGAATGAATATGTGTCATAATATGCTCAAAGTGAACCGTCAGCTGCACCAGCAGGAGAGAAACACTTTTAAGCACGTGGTACTTTATTTATGGCAAGGTTTCAATTGTTAAACAGTTTTACACAAATCAAATGTACAAGACAAGCTACTGAAGTACACAACGACACTTAATTATAAACAAAACAAGGGTCAATGCCTTGAAATGGTGAATGCAAATCTGTCAAAAATACGGTCCAACGCAATGTCATAATTAATATAAATTTCTTCAATATTAATAGTCTACGTTGACAATAAGCATGTCAAATGACATTTTCACAAAAAGGCCAACTGAAAGTAACTGTTTCAAATCGGTTCACCGAACGTTTTAATTCCGTCTACACATGTTGATTTTAAAGTTCACCCACACTTCTTCTTCTTGGATTAAGTTTCTTTGAAACGGAGAAATAAAAGACTAGCGTATTACTAGTATTAATAAGAATAAGTTCGATAACTTTTCGTGAGTTAAATAATTCCTATGTATTATTACTAGATGTATGTGCTCTTTGAGAATTTGATTCATGGCATGTATTGGTTGTAGTCCGTGAGGCTTGAAACATTCTAGTAACTTATACTTTCAGCATTACCATGTCAAACACGACTGTACATAATTGTGCCAGTCCAGAATCACCTAAGTTTTGATATTGTTACATTGTTGTTATTGATATTATTAGCTTACCAACTATTTAAATTTGAATATGAGTATTGTATTAATATTTTAAAATTGTTACTATCATATGTGTTCTTGATTTAAGAATAAATTCATCATAGTTACACGTTTCGCGATGTGTATTTCCTTTATAGCGTCCAGCGCAGTCCTATTGGTAAAATCAAATTCAATAAGGCATTTCGTTTTTACTGTGTAATGTTTCAAAAAGTATATGCAAATGAAGCTTAAATTCCCATCCCATGGTGGTTTTACTGAACTACAGCGCTTTTCTATCGTTGAACTTATGTTTTAGTTTACCATTGCTTATAACGCTACTTTTTGTATCGACCTAAAAAAAGTAGTTATAGTTGCTCATTTTTTAAACATTATCACACACAAACATAACTAATGATGTATTTTTTAAGTGTATTGTGTATTGTGTCTTTGTTTCAATGTATTTTTGAACCTCGAAAGAAACTGCAAAAATAGTCAATCGTTTCTTTCATTTCCTAATTCCAACAGGATATTGCTCCCAACTTGATTGTACACACGTTTAAAATTAATAATATGCAATAGTAATAGTAGTTAGAGTTACCGATGAAAGATCAAACATTGTGTATAACCTCTATTGTGCACGGAAGTTATAAATTATGAGTATGGACACTTTGCCGTAGGGTATAACGGGTTTAATAACACATCATCACACGCATCGATTAGTATTTGACAACTAAAAAAGGTGTTGTCTGTCCTACAGCATACGTTCTTTGACACAAGTATTTACTGCCTGTCAACCGATTGAATACACACTTTCACTAATGTCTTCTCGCTACAAATAAACAAGGGAATGACGTCATGCTGTTAACGTTATGAAAACTAGGTTTCGGATAGATATATATTCGTACTTAAGGACATTGTTTTCCATTAAGTGCTATACACCGATGTGTGTGGCTTTGATTTATTATATACTTTTGAAAAAAATGAAAGACGCAAATAACAGAGGGAAAAGGATTTTTTTTTTTTTTTTTTTTTTTTTTTTTTTTTTTTTTTTTTTTTTTTTTTTTTTTTTTATTATTTTTTTTTTTTTTTTTTTTTTTTTTTTTTTTTTTTTTTTTTTTTTTTTTTTTTTNAATAACAATGTTTTTTTTTTTTTTTTTTTTTTTACAATGAACAAGGTGAACTATCGGACGAAACGTTCAGACGGGAATTTGTGGCATGGTGTGGGTGTATTATTAAAACTAAGCAATCAGCAAAGGTTTAGTTTAAAAGTGAATAAAACATAAAATGCTTTATAAAAACTGTCTTTTAGACACGAGCAGCGAGCATAATTTACAATATAAATTACAATGTCCCCAAAATATCCGATTTGTGGTACATTTAAATTAACACTCATGTATGATTATAAGATATCATAACAATGTTTAAATACGCACGAAGTCATGAACGCTATGGTGATATGAAAGGACGCGGTGCACTTATTTACTTTGATTTGGGGTAAAGCCACAGTTGTAGGAAATGTTCCGTGCACGACATAACGTACTTATATGCACTTATTAATAGTTATCACGTCAGAGATAATATACGGATTGGTAGATAGCAAAGTTTTTATATCGATGAATCACGAACATACGGTTAATAGTGTGATATGTTGAAACGAGGGTTAAGATGAAGTATAAAATAACTAGTATAAGTGTAAAATGTGTTTACATAAAAATAGCCAAAACTTGTGTTTATGGCGGGCCTTATGCGTAAGCGGCTTTAAACGGGGGGAAAATAATTGTTTGCCGATATTTATCAAGCATTCTAATTGTTTTAAAACTAACTGCGATGTGATGGATTTGAGATGTTATCATTTAGCATACTTTTTTGTAGCAAGTAGCTTTCGCTAAACTGCTCCTTTCCCTTGAGAAATTTGATTCGTTAAACATACAATATAACAAACTAGAGAAATATGTCGTCAGCTCAAAAGCGAAAAGATGAAACACCTACTTCTAAGGAAACACAAACAAAACTGTTTTCAGATTTGTTGTGACGCACACAAATGAAAATGAAAGGTATATCGTGAACAGTATAATGAGTTTGCTGAGTGTGTGTCTGCCAATAACGTGTTACCATCCCGAAATCCTATAACGGCGTCTGGTTAGCATAATTGCAACACAGTTGCAATTATGCTTTAGTTAACCACATTTCGAAATCAGTAGTCGGACCGGTTACCTTTTATTGAGCCTTACCTGATTGTGATTTTTACGAAATAGAAAGTTAATATAGTTTTTGGTAATTCTTACAATTTTTCATTTAGAACCTTTTTTCTAACATTTTCTTCCAAGAATATTGCTTACACCGTTTTAAGTGAATTTTTCTAAGACCGTTTTACTTGAAAAAACGTGCTTAGAGACTAAAACAAATTTCGTTCGTAAAACAATTCTATTAATGGCAGAAACAAAATGGCGGATACTTGAAATACGCGACCGTAATGTGTTTTATAACTTCAAACACATTATTTGGATTGTATGTTGGAATTCTATCCTGGTTTATGTGTAAAAGCCAATAAATTATTTAACGCTCAAATGTAACGAGTAGAGCTAACTGTTTAAATGTGCATCGAATGTAATGGATTCGCGCGAATTCTGGACAAGTGTTGTGTCTGTAAAAATTCAATGGAAAGCCGTAATTGTATCAAGTCGGAAAAGAAAACGGATGGTTGCATAATGGTATGTGTGAAATAATGTAATTCTACATATTTAATTGCATAGTTATGTCATTTTGTAACCATTCACATTCGTCACGATTGGAATTCCCGTTTCTAAAAATAGAAAAATGTTTTTTAACAGTTTTTAACTTAAAATCACTTCACTTCACGGTCACCCATACTTTTATCTGTCTCACTTTTTCACTTTTAACACTTTTATCATGCACTGACTGCGCACCTGTCAATAATACCCGAAAGGGGAGTTTAGACAGTATTGATAGATAGATCGATAGAACATTTTGGAAACACTTGGACAAATAATCCGACAAAAACCAGCGAAAAATGATGGCGGCACATAAAAATAACGGGGCAAAATGTTTCGCTAGACGACTGTTTGATCCTCTGCAATTTGATGGGGAGGTTTAGCCTGTTTGCGTGGGTTAAGCAACCATGACCTTATGCGCCACAGATTTACCTAACGGAAGGAAACAAAAATGAGTGTATATAGTGTTTTGAGTCTGGCAGATATAACAATAGTCCATATCAACGGACTCCCAGAGCCTTTGATAATTTTTGCTATGGCGGCTCTTGGAGTCCATATGCACCCCTTCATAAACATGGGTGCAGTTCAGCGCACGGAATCCGTGCGCTTCACTAAATAGACGTCGTTCGAGACAAAATGAGGAAAATAATGAATAAAATTCATAAACATATTAAATTTACNAATCAACGGACATTTCGTAAAGTATTTCGTAAAATAAAGTTACCCAATAAAAAATCAATGTTCCTTATAGCAAAAGCCGAAATTTCAAAACGAGATATTTTCTGGTAACATGGATGTTTGTAGATATAAAAGGCTTGTTTTTAATTTTTCGTGTCACAATTAATTCCATTTTAATGTCCCGCGACTATATCTTTTTTATACGACACAAGAACACTAAACTGGTACCATTTTAGTGTTCATGTGTCGTATGGATAGATATCAGTGTGGGGTTATAAAATGGAATTATTTGTGTACAAAAAAAAACGTGCATTTTATATCTATAGACATCTATGTTACCAGAACACATCTGACTTTGAAATTTTGGATATTGCTTTAAGGAACATTGATTTTTTATTGGGTAACATTATTTTACTAAATACTTAACGAAATTTCAGTTGATTTTTGAGTTTTAATGTTACTTTAATGAATGAAATAAATTACAAGTCATACAAAAAAGCAGATGTGGGCCAGGGTGGAGGTTGAATATACATGAAATAAGAAAGCATACAAAAAAATAACATCAGACAAACTCGAAAAGAAATGGCTGAACATGGTCGCTAAGCACCGCATGATGTAAACAGATTACTTAAGGCACTGACTGGTAGTAAGCAATTAATTGCAAAATGAGACCTAACTTATTTTTATAATCAGGAAAATAATAAAAAATATTATATTGCCGTTATCTTTTTTCTATAATGAACACCATTTTTATTCCCCAAATGTGGGCATATAGTGATCGCACTGTCCGTCTGTCTGTCCGTATGAAATTCTGTCACACTTTGCGGTTAGGTTTCGAAAAATGTGAAAAAAGACTTGACGTTTAGGTTTAGAAAAATATGGGAAAAGGGGGCATATGTCATCCTATGGTGACAAGCCTTGTTTAATATATGTATCACTTTGAAAACGCAAGTCCTCTACATGTTAAGTACAAACAAAATTGAGACCTTTCAGTAAGCCATGTTAAATTATGTTACTTTTAGCCCTTGTTTAATTTTCCTGTCAAGTAAAATTATGTTGATAATAATTTATTGTAACAATTCCAATAACAGTATTTATATTTTCACAGAGGCTGTAATGAATGAATGTCAAAGGCACCGAATCGCCTGCAAGTGCTGGGGCTGCAACAGTGGCACTGGACACCAGCTTCAGTTAAGTGCAATCGCTTTCAGCTGTGTATGACACGAATTTATAATCTTTTAAGTTAAATGCAGATAAACAGTATCCTATTGTTTTCATTCCGTCTGTCTGTCACACAACTTTTTAAACCTTAAGAGCAAAAACTATATAAGATATCAAGATGAAACTTCATGGGTGTATAGATATCAATCAGGAGAAGTGCCATGCACAAGAACCATAACCATACACTTTCTTAAATTAGAGTTATTGGGAATTTGCCCTTTGTTTGTATGATGTAACTTTTTATTGCTATATCTCTGATACAATACAAGACTTCAACATGAAACTTTTTTCAGGGTAACATCTCAGATACGATGAACTAGTCTATTTCAACATGAATCTTCATTGGTGTTTATAAATCAATGGGAAAAAGTGCCATGCACACGAACCATAAAGCTACACTTTCTTAAATAAGAGTAATTGCTCTTTGTTGTTTTTGTATGGTGTAGCTTTTCAAGGCTATATATCAGAAAAGATTTCCTCATGAAACATCAACAGATATCAATGAGGAGAATTGCAATGCATACAACTAGTTACCCTACAGTTAATTAGGATAATACTGTATATGGAGGGCTTTTCTCCCCATATATAAACAAAATTTATTTGGCAGGGGATAGCAATGCACAGAATTTATTTGTTTATATCTTGATTGGACATTTTAATAATCATACTTACTTATAAATATATCATTTAATATGAAGAAGTGAAACATATATCAAGACAACTTGCAGAAAACACAAGCACAATCATAAAATAAGTTCAGTTGCATTTATCAATTTGCTTGAAAACAACATTTGACAACAAATGCATTAAAATCATACAATGCTGCATGACTGAGAATCATCTAAAATGCTTTATTGATACGGATATTCACTCTTACGCCTTTATTTAAATTATAAAATAATTAATCTTATTTGTTTTTGGTACCTTAATTAAAATATGGCTACAAAATATCTGTATCGTTCACCGTACTGCTGATTTAAATGATCGATCCGTCCCTATCAAGATGGTATTGTCTAACAATCTCAATGTTTAAAAGATTTTCAAAAAATCTCCAGCCTTTCATTCATACCTACAAGTCAATAAGTAAACAACGTTTATATCAATATTGTCTTCATAGTAAATGTAAGAAAACTACATAATTTGATAAATAATAATATAAGCAACCTTTAGAAATTATAAATGTCTCATAATAAATCATAAGCGTAGCATTTGGGCAAACTAAATCATGAACACACAATAGTTGTAATGCAGATGTTTGTGCTGCAAGGGTAGCAACTTGTTTCATCAATCTGCAATAAGTATAATATTAATGACATCACCATCTTTAGTCATACTTGTTGACGCTCTCAAATGTTAAGATACTTTTTATATGGAAAATATTTGGAGCGTACAACGGGGGAAAGACCAAAACAATGGGGGAAAGTTTTCCTTCTTTGTATATATTGTATATCACCCAATGTTTACTAGGTGTTATGTTTTCTTTCTGCTTAAATGAAAATCAAGCGAACGTAACAGTACAGTATAATTTGAAGTAAAAAACAAAACAATTAAAACAACGGTATATCTTTGACATTAGCTTCCGAATGAAAAAGTCGTTATGTCTCGTAAATAATAATGATAACGTTAATTACCGCATTGTTCAAATATATCAAAGGAGCATATATATGTAAGTGTTATGAGTTACTTCATCTTTTCAATAAACAAACAACGGACAGATCTGCAGGGAACTATTCTTCTCCAAATTAAAACAAGAGCAGAAATAAACGTCCAGCCAGAAATAACATTTACAACCGGGCATTTACTTTCTCGCAAAATACAAAGCTCCCTTGAATCGATACGTGTTTCTGATTTTCCGATTGTTATAGGAAGTTTTGCAATATTTCATCACTTCTTGTTTCATTTATTTGTACTTGATCTTAAAAATAACTTTTCTTCTTCATAGCCTAGCCTTTCGGCACTCTCGTGTGTATACTTAGCGGAAGTAAGTCTATCAAATTGCGTATCATGTGGTTAAATGTACACATCGAACCATCCCAGGTCAAAGGCATGTTATAGACAAGACAGACTAAATACGGTTTCATATTCTAACCACAATATACGTATATCAAATACAACCGGTCTAAGTGGCGACCGAAACTGTCTTTTTTCACACCTCAGAACAAGCAAATCGCACGTACGCTCGGTTCTCACAACAAACATCTATTAATGTAAATTATTTACAGACAGAAATACAGACATTAATAGTTTTATGTACATATTAAATGTGCTGGAAATTGTAGACAAATATAAGTATCTGGGTGTAGTTATGCATGAAAAGCGTGATTATAGTTTTCACTGTGAAATGCTTGCAAAAAGTGCCGGGAGAGCTCTCGGGTCTATTATAAATAAAATTCATAATATGAAACAAGCTGGCTTTAAAACCTATGAAACGCTATACGTGTGTGATACCTATATCGGATTACTGTGCATCCATTTGGGGATTTAAACACTTTCAATCAGCAGAAAATGTTCACCACCGGGCAATACGGTACTTTTTAGGTGTACATAGATTTACGCCTATATTAGCGTTACTAGGTGAAATTGGATGGTTACCGAGCATCTACCGTAGATGGCTTGCAATGATTAGGTTTTGGAATAGACTTGTAAAACTTGACGAATATAGATTAACCAAACGAGCTTTTGAAAGGGATTACAGTTCATCAAATAACAATAACTGGTGCAGTGAATTTAAAACGGTCATGTCTAGTCTTAACCTTACGGATTATTATAACCGTAAACTTCCCATTCCAATGGATTAAGCTAAAGAAAGCATGATTCAATTTTATTCAATAATTTGGTCTAGAGACTATGAACGTGTTTCAAAGTTAAGAACATATAGAACCTTCAAAACTGAATTTGTCTGTGAAGAATATCTGACACTGAACTTAAAATGAAATGAACGCACTTTATTTGCGCAATTCAGAACCGGAATTCTGCCACTTAGGGTCGAGACCGGAAGGTATGTGGGTGAAGCCCCCGAGCAAAGACGGTGTAAGCTGTGTCATAGTGGACTGGTCGAAGATGAAACTCATTTTCTTGTTAAATGTGCTCTTTATGAGAACACAAGATCAGTTCTATTTGGGAATATTTTGAACTCTGAAGAATACTACCTGTCAATCAAATCAAGATAAATTAGTTCTCTTGGTTAAATGTCATCCTAGAAAGTGTGCGAAATTTGTTGTTAATGCTTTTTATATCAGAAGCAGTATGTTATATAAGTAACAATATCTGTCGTATGCTGTTGTGTCAGTTTAAACTTTAAAATAATATAATTATGTAAAGCAACTTCTAAGTATCAACCACGTATTACATATTTTTTTAGAAATATGCCTTCTTTTTTATGATAAAATTGTACATATCATATTATTATTGAACTCTTGTTATGTTACATATATTATATAGAAGATGCTTACTTATTCATTGAACTCAGTATGTTGCTCAAATATTTGATTGTCTATTTGTATAATAATGATCACGTTATATTTTACACTGTTGTTAAGGTGACTTATTAGGCAGGGTGTTCTTTTATGCATTGTATATATGTCTGTTAATTTCCTGTACGTAAACACATGTCACTATAATAAAAGATTATCTTATCTTATGTGCTGTGATGTTATAATTGTACTTAATACTGATGGCAAAACGCAAACTCACTAAAGCACCTCATAGATCGAAGGTCGTGGTGATACGTCCGAAATGGGTGTAAAGTAATTGCAAAACAACAGCAATTCTCCAGTTTGATTAATAACTTTTAGTTAAATTAAAAATATCGTTCAAACACGTTTCTTTTGTTTATTAACCTTTTTTTAAATCATAAACATGTTTCGGCCATAGCCTTCATCAGTAGTGCATCAATATAAACAAAACCATAGGAAGTGACGTCAACGTCAACGTTTTTTTCTTATGAATAACTTTTCCAATTGGAACATAAGTAACAAGTAGCTACTTCATTTCAAGCAATTCGTCTTTCGTCTGAGTTATAAGTCAGCAAAACAAGGTAACTGTCTGTATGTCCTTTGACATAAGTGAAATTACAAAATATTATATGTTAGCATTTGCAGTAAATCGTGTTTACATCCAACGTCAAATGCTCTGAAAACAATCGATCGTACCATTGCTGATGTTTTTTGGTCATTGCCATGGCGCGACATAACAATATAGAGAGTAATAGTCAAATATAGTCTGTTTATTGTGTTTTTTGTGTGTGTAAAACTGAATCGGTTAACAAACAATAAACGATTTTATTAGGGATAAAAAGGTCGAACGGTCAGTAGAGTCATTGCGCAAGTGAAGTGGACTAGAAGCGGAAACTTTAGGCAACAAATGAAACACAGTTTGTTGTTTTGATGACACCTACAATGATATCATGAAATAGGTAACATACTACATGTATATTGCATGTGTAAGTGTTTTTGGAAACATTATGCAATGATTTCTTGATTCGTTCATTATGTGTTTTAGTATTAACTCTCTAACAAAATGCCAGGAACAAGGGCGTATGGTTCTCTAGAAATGAGAACGGCAGTAGATATCGAGTCCATTCTGCCAATATGGTTATAAAGGAAAACACTTTCTGCTTTTATGCACTTTTTCGTTTTAAGGAAGTCTCTACTAAACAAAAATCTAGTTAAGGCGAAAAGTGTCTGCAGAAGCTAATCTGGGACGAAACTTTGCGCACATGCATTAAGCCCAGTTTTCCCAGAACGAGGCTCTATTTTGAGCGCTTTTAACCAGAATACGAGCGTTCATGGATACAATCTCTACAACTCATGTTAGTGTGCGACTTGACAATAGTTTGTAAATAAAAGTATGACGAAAGCGACAATTACCAGGAATCATTAATTGAGAATTACAGATATCAGTCATCAGAAATAAAACAGACGGGTCACGTGAACAATCGAAAACAAATTAATGCCCTAAAAACTGTCACATCGCCATAATATCTAGTATCTGAATACTAATTTGAAAACTTGATTCTCTTTATCGAATTATTTTAATAGATCCTGGTTCATTTGTAACGTTCAAATACATTATCAAGAAACAGGATTACAATAAGAAATAGAAATACAAGAATTTTGCGAAATATGATAATGAAATTTATAACGTTATAGCCATCTTGAACATTGGTTTCCCATATGTGGCGTGTTCTGAGAAAACTGGGCAAAATGCTTGTGCGTAAAGTGTCATCCCAGATTAGCCTGTGCAGTCCGCACAGGCTAATCCGGGACGACACCTTCCGCCTTAACTAGATTTTCGCTAAGAAGAGACATCATTTAAACCAAAAATTCCATAAAAGCGGAAGTTGTCGTCCCTGATTAGCCTGTGCGGACTGCACAGGCTAATCTGGGATGACAATTTACGCACAAGCATTATGCCCAGTTTTCTCAGAACACGAAACAGATGTTTATCGATGCAATACTGGCAGATACCTTCCAAAATCATTATGTGAACTATAATTCAAAATCAAAATGAGTAAATTGGCTCCACTTACCTTTTTCATTATTTTATTATTACGTCCCAATCAATCCTCAATAAAACAGACTGTAGTTGTAGTCATGAGGGAATCCATTTTTATTGTTTTACCATTTTCTTAAACATAAAATCTTACCAACGAGACTGATCAAATTATTAGGATTGATTGTAGTACAACATTTAATCATTTCAAAACTGTCAAATTTGACTATTATTAGCTGTCACGTGACTGGTCTGTCATTCATTCAGCCTCGGGGCAACTGAATATACGCATATACCGGAAGAGGTGGTGAATTTTCCTCGAAGTAACAGTGTTTGAATACATGAACTAACACTGCGTCAAGGCGTTGATTTTGAGGATGACATGTAGCGTAGGCCGCCAAAGCTAACGTAATAATTATATCATAGAAACTTTCACATTGAACCGGTCAGTTGTCGTGACCTGCCGTGTATTAATACAAAAGCCGCAACCTTAGACCCGAGACCGTTATAAAGTACGCACGAAAGAGTAAATATGTGGTATATTGAAAGTACATCGTTACAGGTAGATGTTACTGGGGATCATACTATTTCTATAGTACTGGGCCGAGTATGTATCAGCCCAAGTTGGTATTTTCGTGCCGTGAACATGATGGTTGATTGTAAGGGCAGTGTTTAAACTAACATATTTTCCACAGATGCCACCATTTGATCTTTAAAAACTTCCTGCATAAAGGATAAAGGAGTTTACTATATAAAAAATACGGAGGCACGTGGTTCAGGATATATGCCTTTGCAAATCTATTTCCCTGAAGGGCTTGTGACTAGGATCAAGTTAAAACTGTACAGCAATACATTGTTTATTTTTGGTCGTGAATTGTTTATTTTTGGTCGTGGAAACGTACAGAGGGGGCAGATTGATTAGCACCTTACTTGAAATGTGTTGCTTCTTATATTGAAATTTGTTGATTCTTATTGAAATGTGTTGCTTCTTATATTGAAATGTGTTGCTTCTCATATTGAAATGTGTTGCTTCTCATATTGGAATAAGTTGCTTCTCATATTGAAATGTGTTGCTTCTCATATTGAAATGTGATGCTTCTTTTATTGAAATGTGTTGTTGCTTATATTTAAATGGGTTGCTTCTTATATTGAAATGTGTTGCTTCTCATATTGAAATGTGTTGCTTCTCATATTGAAATGTGTTGCTTCTCATATTGAAATGTGTTGCTTCTCATATTGAAATGTGTTGCTTCTCATATTGAAATGTGTTGCTTCTTATATTGAAATGTGTTGCTTCTTATATTGAAATGTGTTGCTTCTTATATTGAAATGTGTTGCTTCTTATATTGAAATGTGTTGCTTCTTATATTGAAATGTGTTGCTTCTTATATTGAAATGTGTTGCTTCTTATATTGAAATGTGTTGCTTCTTATATTGAAATGTGTTGCTTCTTATATTGAAATGTGTTGCTTCTTATATTGAAATGTGTTGCTTCTTATATTGAAATGTGTTGCTTCTTATATTGAAATGTGTTGCTTCTTATATTGAAATGTGTTGCTTCTTATATTGAAATGTGTTGCTTCTTATATTGAAATGTGTTGCTTCTTATATTGAAATGTGTTGCTTCTCATATTGAAATGTGTTGCTTCTCATATTGAAATGTGTTGCTTCTCATATTGAAATGTGTTGCTTCTTATATTGAAATGTGTTGCTTCTTATATTGAAATGTGTTGCTTCTTATATTGAAATGTGTTGCTTCTTATATTGAAATGTGTTGCTTCTTATATTGAAATGTGTTGCTTCTTATATTGAAATGTGTTGCTTCTTATATTGAAATGTGTTGCTTCTTATATTGAAATGTGTTGCTTCTTATATTGAAATGTGTTGCTTCTTATATTGAAATGTGTTGCTTCTTATATTGAAATGTGTTGCTTCTTATATTGAAATGTGTTGCTTCTTATATTGAAATGTGTTGCTTCTTATATTGAAATGTGTTGCTTCTTATATTGAAATGTGTTGCTTCTTATATTGAAATGTGTTGCTTCTTATATTGAAATGTGTTGCTTCTTATATTGAAATGTGTTGCTTCTTATATTGAAATGTGTTGCTTCTTATATTGAAATGTGTTGCTTCTCATATTGAAATATGTTGCTTCTTAAATTGAACTGTGTTGCTTCTCATATTGAAATGTGTTGCTTCTCATATTGAAATGTGTTGCTTCTATATTGAAATGTGTTGCTTTTCATATTAAAATGTGTTGCTTCTCAAATTGAAATGTGTTGCTTCCTATATTGAAATGTGTTGCTTCTCATATTGAAATGTGTTGCTTCTTATATTGAAATGTTTTGCTTCTTATATTGAAATGTGTTGCTTCTCATATTGAAATTGTTGCTTCTCATATTGAAATGTGTTGCTTCTCATATTGAAATGTGTTGCTTCTAATATTGAAATATGTTGCTTCTTATATTCAAATGTGTTGCTTCTCATTTTGAAATGTGTTGCTTCTCATATTGAAATGTGTTGCTTCTCATATTGAAATGTGTTGCTTCTCATATTGAAATATGTTGCTTCTTATTTTGAAATGTGTTGCTTCTCATATTGAAATGTGTTGCTTCTCACATTGAAATGTGTTGCTTCTCATATTGAAATGTCATATTGAAATGTGTTGCTTCTTGTATTGAAATGTGTTGCTTCTCATATTGAAATGTGTTTCCTTTTATATTGAAATGTGTTGCTTTTCATATTGAAATGTGTTGCTTCTCATATTTAAATGTGTTGCTTCTCATATTGAAATGTGTTGCTTCTCATATTGAAATGTGTTGCTTCTTCTATTGAAATGTGTTGCCTTTTATATTGAAATGTGTTGCTTTTCATATTGAAATGTGTTGCTTCTCATATTGAAATGTGTTGCTTCTCATATGGAAATGTGTTGCTTCTCATATTGAAATTTGTTGCTTCTTATATTGAAATGTGTTGCTTCTTATATTGAAATGTGTTGCTTCTCATATTGAAATTGTTGATTCTCATATTGAAATGTGTTGCTTCTCTTATTGAAATGTGTTGCTTCTCATATTGAAATGTGTTGCTTCTCATATTGAAATGTGTTGCTTCTCATATTGTAATGTGTTGCTTCTTATATTGAAATGTGTTTCTTCTTTAATTGAAATGTGTGGCTTCTTATATTGAAATGTGTTGCTTCTTATATTGAAATGTGTTGCTTCTTATATTGAAATATGTTGCTTTTCATATTGAAATGTGTTGCTTCTCATATTGAAATATGTTGCTTCTTATAATGAAATGTGTTGCATCTTATATTGAAATGTGTTGCTTCTCATATTGAAATGTGTTGCTTCTTATATTGAAATGTGTTGCTTCTTATATTAAAATGTGTTGCTTCTCATATTAAAATGTGTTGCTTCTTATATTAAAATGTGTTGCTTCTTATATTAAAATGTGTTGCTTCTTATATTGAAATGTGTTGCTTCTTATATTGAAATGTGTTGCTTGGTTTATTGAAATGTGTTGCTTTTTATATTGAAATGTGTTGCTTCTCATATTGAAATGTGTTGCTCTTAATATTAAAATGTGTTGCTTCTCATATTGAAATGTGTTGCTTCCCATATTAAAATGCGTTGCTTTCCATATTAAAATGTGTTTCTTTTCATATCGAAATGTGTTGCTTTTCATATTAAAAAGTAGTGCTTCTTATATTGAAATGTGTTTCTTCCATTTTGAAATATGTTGCTTCTCAACTTATTGTTTTGATCGATCTCGTTGTACATGCGGACACATACAAGAGAGACATTGCAGAGGTTGTCGAACCCTAAAAAGTTCATCATCATAGTTATCATACTACACTGGGTGTGAATGTGTTTCCGTGTCACATATTGGCAATCGTTAAACATAGCCGAACTTCAACATTGCGTTTAAGGTTACCAACGCAAATATAGAAAAAAATGTGCCTCGCTCTATGAAAAGGGGGTTTAATGCATGTGCGTAAAGTGTCGTCCCGGATTAACCGGTGCACGGGCTAATCAGTGACAACACTTTCCGCCTAAATTAGATTTTCGTCAAGAAGAGTCGTCCTTTAAACGAAAAATACAATAAAAGCGGAAAGTGTCCACCCTGATTAGCCTGTGCGGACTGCATAGGCTAATCTGGGACGACACTTTACGCACATGCATTAAACCCCTTTTCACAGAGCGAGGCTCATTCAATATGCTGATAACCGCATCTCTGTTAACATCCGCCTGAACTAGTGGACTAGTGCCGGGCCGAAAAATTTGAACTGTATTATGTTGTATTTTAGTATTTCTCTTTCCTTGAAAGGCAAATAAAAGCAATTGCTTGAATGCAGTATCCAGATCTTAACTTTTTGTTCCGACCCTAAACGTTTTGTCGTATTCCAGGTTCACGCCGGGTATGTGGATACTTTGATAAGAAATGACACTTCGATAACAGAGAACAAAAAAGCCACGCGCGAGAGGTAAGTTCCTCCGTTTGTTTTAGAGTTATATCCTAAAGATAAGTTTTTTAGACAAGGCACGTGGTCGAGTGGATAAATGGGGTATCCTTTTGTATTGGGAAACATTTTCACGAAAGATTGGTAGATTTTTGCCCCAAAAACTGAAAATTCGGTCGGAAAACAGCATGAACTTGATGAACAGTAAACATTTCAAGAAATTAAAACTACTTAGAAATATTGCAAAAAATGGTTTGCTATTCCAGCAGGTAGAGTAATCACTGTGCTTCAAATACGGAAATTTTGATAGTATTCAATGAAATATAAACGAATATAGAGCATGTTTTAATAGGTGGTATGCATGAAATTGCAGACACGTTGATTCTCGATAAAGGACGCTTCGGATAACGGAGACTTTCAACAAATTGGGCACTCTGATAACCGAGTTGTATCTTCTACCTTAAATGCATTTATGTATAATATGGCTATTCTTACCAAACATTTTGAAGTACGAATTAGTGTGCATAGTCAAGCGCGACACATTGGAAATCTATGCATAACTTAATTACAAAGACATGTTAAATATAACCAATGGCGTTTTTCGTTTACAAAAATCACATTAATATTAATTTATACTATTTATATTATAATTGCATTTTTTAAATAAGATTTAAATGCTTATTTCTGAAGAAATGTAATTTAAGTGACGATCAGAAATAATTTTCTACATAATAAACTTGTTTTTTTAGGGGTAACTTTGGATAAAGAGAGATGAAAATACAACGGATCATGTGGATCAACACGATTGTGTTTAATTTTACGTATAGCAGGACTGTAGATAACGTGAGTGAAGGGCTCTTTAAGAGGCAAATACACCTTTGTTTTTCATAAAACACTATGTCGTTGGTGCTTATTAGAATCGCATCATCAAGACGATACTAATGCGTAACCACAAAATTAACAAGAAATATCTTTTAAAAAAAGATATTCGGCGTATATCCTGACTTTGAAATAAAGATAGAAAATTGTCGTTTTTAAGTTATTAAATTAAAAACAAAGGTTTAAGTTTTGTTGTGCTCTTTTTTCGCTTAATATTCGCATATCCAATGCATGAAATGTTTGTTATGAAGTGCATGTATATTTAACTACATACTAGTGTTCGTTGATACAAATTTCACTACGTGTGATAACGTCATATGTGTCCTCACATGGTTTTTTATGAACGTATTTCTTCGTCATCGATACATAAGGTATGTTTAAGGCCGTGTACTATGCGTAGATCCGGCGGTTGTGTGACTCGAAAACTGGAACATATATGGTCATAAATATATGGTCATATAGACTGTACTCATCAGACATATTGAATTACTTTCACATTTATACAACATCATAATCATTTTCCAAAGGGATAAGAAAATGTTTCGGTAATTCGTATTTAATTTACGTAAGTACATACATTTTAATTTATTGTCTGCCTTCTATAACAGTATTCCATAGCTTATTCTGCATTTCTTATTCACACAAAAAGAGTGTGTTATATCTGGTAAAAAGTGTCGAGTTATCGGGAATAGAAGTGCCATTGTCCTGAAGATGATCGGTAAACGAAGTGCCCATGTAAATTGTGCATCCGACTCTTTAAACATTTGAATTTCGTCAAATACATTAGTTAACTTAAATGTAACATGCTGTAACATCAATGGACATATTGATCTTTTATTTCGAATTGTGAGCACGTTCTTGATTTATTTCCAATTATTTTTATTTTGTTAAAATATGTACTGATCACCCAATTCATGCTGATTATCGATGGGATTTTATCGTTATATATATATATAATCCACCGTTTTTCCGCGAATTTCTTTCTTCGCAATACGAAGTGCTATACCATTAATCGACCAAACATTGTTCCGTGTCTGAAAACAAAATGAACAGAACATAAATGCAAAAAAGCTGAATAACTCACCTCTCGCGCGTTGCTTTTGTTGTTATCGGTTATCGAAATGTCATATGTTATCAAAGTATCTGCATATCCGGTGTGAGGTTAATCATCGATCATTTATGCTTAATTCACTGATACAATAATAAAGTTTGAGGTCATTTTGCTAAATGGACTTGAAATTAATTGAAAATAAGTAAAGACAGAATTTTAAACAGAAATTCGAAAGATTTCTGCGTATCATTGCATACTCCGATTAAATTGGGAATCGTAAAAAAGTTATGCCGACCTACCTACTCTAATTTTGGCGATGTAAGTGGAAACGAAAGACTTGTTCGGCCGTAGGGACCTCAATTAGCATGTGTTGCTCAATATTGTAGATACCATTATTAATGAAATTATCGTTTTTAGTGCATCTTTTCATTAAAATTACTTTAAATAAACCCCAAATGCGTTTCATGATCCGTTCAAATGCGGTGACCCCAGTTTTCGTCATTTGTGTGATTGTGTTGTGTATTTTTGCACTGTGTCATGTACATTTGTTTTATGTATTTTTGTATTACAATCGGTTCCGTTTTTGTTATTTTTTATTGTAAGCGAGAACTTTTGTGTTTAACTCATTCTAGATTCTTGCTTGCATTATATTAACTGATCAATACATTTTATTTACATGTAATCATGGTATTTTTCATTTGCTTTAAGAAAATTGTTTCTTTGTGTTTACACATGCGATGATGAACATATGGGCTAGAGTGAAATACATTTTTAGTGTGTGTAAGTCAGAGTTTATTTTCAGGTCGCCTCGGCATCACGCCGGGTATGCGGATACTTTCATGACGGATGACACTTCAATGACCGAGAACAACAAAAGCCACGCGCGAGAGGNTTTCCTGCTAATATCCATCTTATATTTTTTTTTTAAATACAGTGATTATATTGCATGTAAGGCAGTTAATACACCAAACTGTCCACAGTCCACTGGTATTGCTGTGGTGTGTGTGACACCATATCAATATTTTCATGGTAAGTAGTTCAACAGGCTCTATGTCACTAAATCAAAGTTTATATATAATATCTGCAAAAAAGCTTCAAATTTGTAACAGAAACTGCACCACTCTCATAATACTACTCCCCTGGACAATTTATGCACCTAAAGGTGCTTGCTCTTCTAAGAAATTTAACATTTGTATAGTGATGTGTCACATATGGGCGGAGCTAGTAAAATTTGCATGTTAATGAGATTCAGGAAATTCAAAGTGCGAGCAGACGAAGTGTAAACAAGTTCCAAATTAGCTACAATACTGAAAAATTATATGAAAATATAGTTTAATTTTATGAAAAAAAACATGTTGCCAATAGATACCAACAACTTATCAAAATATTGGTCATGATCATAAATTAGATGGTGCGGGCAAGCCATTTGCACCTAACATTTATATGTAAACCATACAAGAAGTTGTGATCGAATGAACAACTTTTGGCTTCTATGGTAAAATGCTAGTTTATATCCATTCATTGTTAGAAATAGAATTTGAGATTTTCAAATGGATATAATCAGTTCATGTATATAGGCAAAACAACCACATTTTCCCTGCAATTGTTCAACATTTAATTGATTATCCTTATCAAATCCAGTTTTGATTTGTTTATAACTGTTGTTTTTTTGTTGCGAATATAAAAATATTTCCTGCTAATATCCATCTTATATTTTTTTTTTAAATACAGTGATTATATTGCATGTAAGGCAGTTAATACACCAAACTGTCCACAGTCCACTGGTATTGCTGTGGTGTGTGTGACACCATATCAATATTTTCATGGTAAGTAGTTCAACAGGCTCTATGTCACTAAATCAAAGTTTATATATAATATCTGCAAAAAAGCTTCAAATTTGTAACAGAAACTGCACCACTCTCATAATACTACTCCCCTGGACAATTTATGCACCTAAAGGTGCTTGCTCTTCTAAGAAATTTAACATTTGTATAGTGATGTGTCACATATGGGCGGAGCTAGTAAAATTTGCATGTTAATGAGATTCAGGAAATTCAAAGTGCGAGCAGACGAAGTGTAAACAAGTTCCAAATTAGCTACAATACTGAAAAATTATATGAAAATATAGTTTAATTTTATGAAAAAAAACATGTTGCCAATAGATACCAACAACTTATCAAAATATTGGTCATGATCATAAATTAGATGGTGCGGGCAAGCCATTTGCACCTAACATTTATATGTAAACCATACAAGAAGTTGTGATCGAATGAACAACTTTTGGCTTCTATGGTAAAATGCTAGTTTATATCCATTCATTGTTAGAAATAGAATTTGAGATTTTCAAATGGATATAATCAGTTCATGTATATAGGCAAAACAACCACATTTTCCCTGCAATTGTTCAACATTTAATTGATTATCCTTATCAAATCCAGTTTTGATTTGTTTATAACTGTTGTTTTTTTGTTGCGAATATAAAAATATTTCCTGCTAATATCCATCTTATATTTTTTTTTTAAATACAGTGATTATATTGCATGTAAGGCAGTTAATACACCAAACTGTCCACAGTCCACTGGTATTGCTGTGGTGTGTGTGACACCATATCAATATTTTCATGGTAAGTAGTTCAACAGGCTCTATGTCACTAAATCAAAGTTTATATATAATATCTGCAAAAAAGCTTCAAATTTGTAACAGAAACTGCACCACTCTCATAATACTACTCCCCTGGACAATTTATGCACCTAAAGGTGCTTGCTCTTCTAAGAAATTTAACATTTGTATAGTGATGTGTCACATATGGGCGGAGCTAGTAAAATTTGCATGTTAATGAGATTCAGGAAATTCAAAGTGCGAGCAGACGAAGTGTAAACAAGTTCCAAATTAGCTACAATACTGAAAAATTATATGAAAATATAGTTTAATTTTATGAAAAAAAACATGTTGCCAATAGATACCAACAACTTATCAAAATATTGGTCATGATCATAAATTAGATGGTGCGGGCAAGCCATTTGCACCTAACATTTATATGTAAACCATACAAGAAGTTGTGATCGAATGAACAACTTTTGGCTTCTATGGTAAAATGCTAGTTTATATCCATTCATTGTTAGAAATAGAATTTGAGATTTTCAAATGGATATAATCAGTTCATGTATATAGGCAAAACAACCACATTTTCCCTGCAATTGTTCAACATTTAATTGATTATCCTTATCAAATCCAGTTTTGATTTGTTTATAACTGTTGTTTTTTTGTTGCGAATATAAAAATATTTCCTGCTAATATCCATCTTATATTTTTTTTTTAAATACAGTGATTATATTGCATGTAAGGCAGTTAATACACCAAACTGTCCACAGTCCACTGGTATTGCTGTGGTGTGTGTGACACCATATCAATATTTTCATGGTAAGTAGTTCAACAGGCTCTATGTCACTAAATCAAAGTTTATATATAATATCTGCAAAAAAGCTTCAAATTTGTAACAGAAACTGCACCACTCTCATAATACTACTCCCCTGGACAATTTATGCACCTAAAGGTGCTTGCTCTTCTAAGAAATTTAACATTTGTATAGTGATGTGTCACATATGGGCGGAGCTAGTAAAATTTGCATGTTAATGAGATTCAGGAAATTCAAAGTGCGAGCAGACGAAGTGTAAACAAGTTCCAAATTAGCTACAATACTGAAAAATTATATGAAAATATAGTTTAATTTTATGAAAAAAAACATGTTGCCAATAGATACCAACAACTTATCAAAATATTGGTCATGATCATAAATTAGATGGTGCGGGCAAGCCATTTGCACCTAACATTTATATGTAAACCATACAAGAAGTTGTGATCGAATGAACAACTTTTGGCTTCTATGGTAAAATGCTAGTTTATATCCATTCATTGTTAGAAATAGAATTTGAGATTTTCAAATGGATATAATCAGTTCATGTATATAGGCAAAACAACCACATTTTCCCTGCAATTGTTCAACATTTAATTGATTATCCTTATCAAATCCAGTTTTGATTTGTTTATAACTGTTGTTTTTTTGTTGCGAATATAAAAATATTTCCTGCTAATATCCATCTTATATTTTTTTTTTAAATACAGTGATTATATTGCATGTAAGGCAGTTAATACACCAAACTGTCCACAGTCCACTGGTATTGCTGTGGTGTGTGTGACACCATATCAATATTTTCATGGTAAGTAGTTCAACAGGCTCTATGTCACTAAATCAAAGTTTATATATAATATCTGCAAAAAAGCTTCAAATTTGTAACAGAAACTGCACCACTCTCATAATACTACTCCCCTGGACAATTTATGCACCTAAAGGTGCTTGCTCTTCTAAGAAATTTAACATTTGTATAGTGATGTGTCACATATGGGCGGAGCTAGTAAAATTTGCATGTTAATGAGATTCAGGAAATTCAAAGTGCGAGCAGACGAAGTGTAAACAAGTTCCAAATTAGCTACAATACTGAAAAATTATATGAAAATATAGTTTAATTTTATGAAAAAAAACATGTTGCCAATAGATACCAACAACTTATCAAAATATTGGTCATGATCATAAATTAGATGGTGCGGGCAAGCCATTTGCACCTAACATTTATATGTAAACCATACAAGAAGTTGTGATCGAATGAACAACTTTTGGCTTCTATGGTAAAATGCTAGTTTATATCCATTCATTGTTAGAAATAGAATTTGAGATTTTCAAATGGATATAATCAGTTCATGTATATAGGCAAAACAACCACATTTTCCCTGCAATTGTTCAACATTTAATTGATTATCCTTATCAAATCCAGTTTTGATTTGTTTATAACTGTTGTTTTTTTGTTGCGAATATAAAAATATTTCCTGCTAATATCCATCTTATATTTTTTTTTTAAATACAGTGATTATATTGCATGTAAGGCAGTTAATACACCAAACTGTCCACAGTCCACTGGTATTGCTGTGGTGTGTGTGACACCATATCAATATTTTCATGGTAAGTAGTTCAACAGGCTCTATGTCACTAAATCAAAGTTTATATATAATATCTGCAAAAAAGCTTCAAATTTGTAACAGAAACTGCACCACTCTCATAATACTACTCCCCTGGACAATTTATGCACCTAAAGGTGCTTGCTCTTCTAAGAAATTTAACATTTGTATAGTGATGTGTCACATATGGGCGGAGCTAGTAAAATTTGCATGTTAATGAGATTCAGGAAATTCAAAGTGCGAGCAGACGAAGTGTAAACAAGTTCCAAATTAGCTACAATACTGAAAAATTATATGAAAATATAGTTTAATTTTATGAAAAAAAACATGTTGCCAATAGATACCAACAACTTATCAAAATATTGGTCATGATCATAAATTAGATGGTGCGGGCAAGCCATTTGCACCTAACATTTATATGTAAACCATACAAGAAGTTGTGATCGAATGAACAACTTTTGGCTTCTATGGTAAAATGCTAGTTTATATCCATTCATTGTTAGAAATAGAATTTGAGATTTTCAAATGGATATAATCAGTTCATGTATATAGGCAAAACAACCACATTTTCCCTGCAATTGTTCAACATTTAATTGATTATCCTTATCAAATCCAGTTTTGATTTGTTTATAACTGTTGTTTTTTTTTGTTGGAATTGCAATGTCTGATAACCATTACTTCTTGTACATGTATTGAAGTTGTGGACTTCAGACTAAAAATAAATTATAAAGGCAATAAATCTATCTGAATAGTGAATAATGTTGTAATAAAAATAATCTTATAATGTATAAATGTAATAATATTTTTAGTTACAGTAATTTTGGGTGATATACATGCAAAAACTCTTTTTACTTAACTGCTATCCAAATTCTTTCCATGGTTGAATGTAATTGTTAAAAATAGCTAATTACTTGCAGTGTTTTTTCACCATTTTGTGAATTGGGCCGGGTCCATTTGGATTGGTAAAAATTGCGTTGTTTGGCTTAAATTGGGAAATTAGTGTTGTTGTTTTAAGCTAACATATACATGTACATTAAAATTGAGAATATAGGTGTTTTCAATATTTTATTTACTTAAGGTTCTTAAAAAGCTGGATTGGAGATAAACTAAATGTTCAGATTTATTTATTTTTATAAATATATTTTTTTTCATAGTTCACATTTTTGTCAAATAATATGCGATTTAACAAAATTTGTATTACATATATTATATATTATTGATATAGCTTTCTGGTTTGCATCACATGATGCAAGGCAGATAATTTGCAGGAGTTGAAAGTGATAAAATTGTAAAATGCTTGTATTAAAATAGCAGTATTCTGCCTCAATTGAAATCCCCGGTATATATGTTTTTTTTTGCTTTCATGAAGGCTCCAGTTAAATTGAATGATATACAAATTGTGTTGAAATTTTACCTAATTTTGAACTGACAATCAGGTTTAAAGCAATGACTTTACTTAGTACATAAATGACCTATGTGAAATTAATTTCACCACTGATTATCAATATATAATACCAATCAGTGTTCTGCAAAGGTATAAAACAAGATGGGACAAATGTCTCACAGGTCATGAAAAGTTGGGGACATTTTCTAAACTTGTGAGACACTGAGCAAAAACAGCAAAAATGATCAAAAAATGAATGGATATCATATGCTTATTTACCTCGACATCTGGTACCAATTCATCAGTGGTCTATAGAAGTTTCTCCAACTTTGTTAATGTCAGTTTTCAAAAAATTTCAACAAATAAACTAATCGAGCAGTAAACTTGGTTCATTTTAATTTTCCAACATTTCAACAAATAAACTAGTAAACTGTAACTTAATATAACTTTATTTACACACTGGGTTGTTCTAGTTAAGTTTAATTGAAGATCTTCTTTGCTTTGCAGATCCCCAGAATTTCAAATCCTCTACAAAGTCAAAATGTTTTATTTCACCACTTTCAAGTTTTATTGTCATCAAACTATCAACCCTTTCACCAGCCAAAAATTTTGACATATTGCCGACTCAATAAATCAGCCTGTACAAAATCCTTGTGCTCCTTGCTGTCAGCATGTCTCACAAGAGAAGTCGTCTTAAATTTTGTGTTTTTCGTTGTGAACAGGCTATCTTTTTTGTGCTTTACACATATAGAACATGTCATAAATTTGTTATCGCTATTGTACGCAAGCCAACTATGCTACCTCAACCACGAGCTTTGCAATTTTCGTTCAACTTTTTTGGATTTAGTCAAATAAGTGTCAGTGTCATTTTACCGTCCGGCAACGAAACGGGTGGGAAAGTTAAATTACTAGTAGTAGTAGTACTGCACTCATTACTTGTTATAGCAGCAATCGAAGGATCATTGGCTTTTGCTTGGTTTTTATTTTGCGGGGAGAAATACGTCAACAATGCTCGAGCTTTCTTTTTCTTCGGGGACGAAGCAGACGCTTCCATTTTAACATTGTGAGCGAATACTCTTCAATGGAGAATAACCTCGAGCACCTTGTTATATTGATTGGCTAAGATTTTTGCTCCGAATATAAATACACGGGAAGTATGATTCGTACACATTATGATTCGGGATATTATTTTTTTCGCGTTTTTGACGATTCGTTCCCGGACTTTTTGTTTGCGACAAAAATCGCGTCTGGACGTATTTTTTAGCAACATTTGTAAAAAATATGTGAGATTATCGCCATTTCGCGGCCTCTGCAGAACACTGCCAATAGATGTCGTAAACCATGAGTCAAGTGACACAATACCTAAAAATTTGATGGGTAAAATTAAGTTTTCAGGTGTCTAAATACTGAAGCCCAGACTTATTATTTAGTTATTTTGTTGTGCATTTTGGTAAAATGCTCTTCGAAATTGTCTTGTATACGTGTAAGTGAGATACATGTACTTTGCAAAAAAATTGAATTCGTATGATATAAAATATATTATGGAGCTATCTTCCTGATCATAATTGCATCGAAATGATGCAAGGCAGATACTTTGCAAGAGCCCAAGTGAGTAATATGCAAATGCTTGCATCAAAAATCAGGATTCTGCATAATTGAAATCCCTGAATACACTCTGCAGCAGTAATTTGTAAAGCTTATTTAATATAAATGAACGCAATTGATTTTCACAGTTTTTTTATTACTTTGTATATGGAGCAATAATCAGCATGGATAGCGATTAAAACTTGAAACCATTTTTCATTTTACAACTTGGTGTAGGAACATTAAACTGCCTGTTAGGCTGATAATAATATCACAATGGGATTGATCCACACACGGCCAATAATAGGCACTAATAAGACCATTACCCTATAAAATTACTAGCGCAAATAGGTTGGTTTATTGAGTGTCCAACAAAGTGAAATCAATGCCCTATAAATACAAAATAGCTTGGTGGGATTGTAAATATCGGGTTGAAGAATTTTAATCTGTGATAAACAGGGTATCTTAAAGGCAAATCAGCATATTTGCTTTTTTAACAATATAATCCAGTTCTGTGATTTCCTTCTTGTTCTTTTTGGTAGATTTATGTTTTGAGTGTTAAACTGACCTTTGTGAATGGTGAACGATTTTAATTGTTGGCAAATGTTAAAGTTCTTTATTTAATTTATAAATCTATGCTTTTATCACATACAAATTTTCACCAGTTAAAAGTACAGAAAAGGTTTAAAGGGGCATATCAATGGCAAATTGAATATCATATTTTCAAAAATTATAAATTTTAATAAGTACTTAAATGTTAAATTAATTAATAGGTATCATTTTTGAATCATATTTACAATCTCCAATAAATTTATAATTATAAAGAGTATTCAACGAGACATCTTGTGCAGGCATGAGAAAATTAGTAGTTGTAGGAAAGATTAAATGTTCATGAAGAAACGCTATCCCCATGCGCAGCATTAATAACAGAACTGTAGTGATGTACATTTTCAATGAAGGCAGCAATTTGGTTCAAATCTGACTGGAATCGTGTAATGTGACTTTATGTAATTTTTCTTAACTATTACAGTTTACTTAGTGCTGCTACAAGAGAAAAATATTCAGTTGAACACTGCGATTTCGAACACCGCTCAGTCATCCATTTAAGTAAAACTGTTTAAATGATTCTCATGAAACTAAGTTTCAAACTTGGCTCAAATGATTTATGTGGCAAATGACAGACCATGTGCTGAAGGTAAGTGGGAGCCTTGTCAATTCAAGGTCAAGGTCACACTTGGATGTTGAATGTTTGAGCTTGTATTTTTATGTCTGTTCTATATCTCATGTGTCCTATATAAAATGATTTTAATGAAACTTGCCTTAAATTTTTTATCCAATTGAAGCAATGTGCAAAAGGCATGAAGCATTCAAAACACCTACGTAATACTGTCAAGGTCACCACTTGAAGGTCAAAAGAATAACAGAAGACCATATACATGTAGCCGCTTTGGAATGCCTTGTTCTATTTTTTTTTTAAAGGAGCCAAACATTTCTTTTCATTCTGAAATGCTGTTTAACCCTTTGAGTTTCCGGCTCAGAAGAAACATGAAAATGGCTATATATACAACCAGCATAAAACCAGAAGAGCCTGTGAGTAACTTGCAGTCTGTTCAGGTTTTATGCTGTTTGCTGCTCATCAGTATTTTAGGGTTGGAAATGAAGCCTTTAAAACCTAAATCTAAAACCAGAAACAGCCTGTGAGTAACTGGCAGTGTGTTCAGGTTTTATGTTGTTTGCTGCTCATCAGTATTTCAGGGTTAGAAATGAAGCCTTTTAAATCTAGTAAGAAGGGTACTAAATTTAATTTGATTTTTTAAGGGACTAGAAACTTGTCAAAATGCGTTAATGGGTTAAAGACCTTAACATTGTACTGTTTTCCCAGGCACGTGTGCGAGTCCTGCAAGCCTACGTGAATGACCTCAGTGAACAGAACGAGGTCCTTGTGCAGACGGTGGAGGAGCTGGAACGTGAAGCCAACGAGCGTGTGGAAATGCTCGAGTCAAAACTGCAGAAAACATCCACCACTCACAAGGTCAGTATAGTTGGGTCACTGTTGTATGGGGTGTGTAAAGCTTACCTTAATGCATGAATATAATTATTGAAGGATCATTATGATGAAAACATTAGTTAAATAGATCAAATAATAATAGCTAATTTACTAGTAATGTAAAGTAATTTATCTCTTGAAACACATGCACTAACAAAACCGAGAAAGAAAATGTGACACAGTTAAAGTAGGACTCTGATAAGGTTTTAAAATCCCTTAAGTCATGACTCAAGAAAAAATATATGGTTTAAAATGAACGCTTTTGAGCCTAAAGAAATTCATGGGTTTAGCTGTCGATCGACATTGTCGCCAAATATTTAGGACAAATTTTCAAAAAGTGCCATAGATAAGAACCATTACTCTACCCTTTCTTAAATTAAAGTTATTGGCCTTTGTTGTTTTTGTATGATGTAAATCTGTCACAAAAATGTCAGGGCTATATCTCAAAAACTATACAAGATTGTATCATGAAAAGTCATGGGTCTATAGATATCAATTAGGTGAAGTGCCNTTTTTTTGGCGGGGGAATTCAATTCAAGGAATTTGCTTTTTAATATTTTATTATGGACAAGCATTGGCTCCAACTTATTTCAAGCAACAAAATTTAGTGGCTGCAACATTTTTTTACTGAGTGAAACCCCTGAAATTGATACATATTGCAATTAAATTGAACTGGTTAATATCTTAGTTACTTAATCCTGGTTTGATAATCAAGTCGGTTGCCTTTGTTGTCAGAATTGGGAGACGCTGAACTGTGAATATTTTTCAATTATCTTGGACAATAGATTAAACAAAGTGTATCAACACCCATGAAAACTGACAGATAAAGCCACTTAAGACACTACTCCTCCCTAGATACCCTGCCTTACGCACATTATCATCTTGTTAATTGATAGAAGCTGTTATTCAAACAATGACTGATACATGAAAGTCTTCTGCACTGAACTAAAAATGTGATTTTGTACTGCAACATTTTTGGAAGTTTCTTTCCATGCAATATTGGATATTGGAATCAGAATTTCAGATTTAAAAGTTTGGCTTATTTTCGAATATTCAAATATTTGTGCACATCTCTTTTTTTATATACATTTGAATTGATCCATCACATTGTGTTGAGAGGTGCATGTAACTAACAAATTTATAATTGTATATGCATGGCTAAAATGGTGTGTCAAAATCAAGTCAAACACACATTTTGAGAATCAAAACCTGGAGCTCTGGGTCAAATAAAAGCCCCCCCCCCCTGTCATGAATTGTGGTGTATCTTACTTTCCATTTAACTGACCACTTTTCATAAGCAGACAGATAACAATTTCAACTTCATTAAAGTCATTTATCATAAGAGAACTTGACTGTTGCTAGAAAACGATGTTGAGCTTAATCCTAATCTTCAAGATTGAAACTAGATAATAAATTAACACAAAGATTTAGAAACATTATACTTGCTGGATCAAACATTGAATTCCATTAAAATTTGTTAAACAAGTTTCTGACAATACATATTTAGGCATTTGGTTAATAATTTACAAAAATGAGACAAATTGCTATAAAATGGAATAATTTTCTAATAAATGTAGTTACATGTAAATAAATAATGTTATTATTTTGGGGAAACAACATTTCTAGCATAACAGAATGCACCTTTAATATATTCAGTTAAATTTGCATCCTTTAAAAGTTTGCACGAGTTTGAATCTTATTCACTTGCATTCAAAAACTAGGTCACCAGGTTAAATCTAAGGAAACAGTGTTACCACTCTAGAGGCCACATTTATGACTCCATCTTGATGAAACTTGGAATGTTCATCTTGACAATATCTAGGCCAAGTTCGAATCTGGGTCATTTACGTTTTTAAAACTAGGTCACCAGGTCAAATCTTAGAAAAACCATGTTACCGCTCTAGAGGCCACATTTATTACAGTACAGTACAATACTCAATCTTGATAAAACTTGGACAGAATGTTTATCTTGACACTATCTGGGTCAAGTAGGTCACCAGGTTAAACAAAAATGCTTACCATTATAGGGGCATTATTAATGACTCAGTGTTGATGAAACTTGGTCAGAATGTTTATCTTGACAGTATGAAGGCCATATTTGAATCTGGGTCAAGTGGGGTAAAAAAATGGATCACCAGATAAAGTCTTCAACATATGGTGTCCTTGAACTCAGGTGAGCTCTTGTACTTATCTACTTGTACGCATCTACTGATGCGGTAGGCATATAGCGATTGGCCCGTCGATATGTCATTCCGTATGTCTGTGCGAGGTAAACCCAAAACAACATTAATAATGTATCACCTAACCTCATTTTAACCTCTACATTGATATACTTTTGGACTAAGCCTATGTCAGAAAGTCTAAATTCTTTGTTAACCCAAATTAACTGTTCGTTTTACATCAATGCTACTTACCAGTACTAAAAAGCTTTGAAAGTTCTATTGTACATATAGCACATTGCCATCACCTGACCTCATTTTTACCCCGACATGACTTTGTTTTGGAGTAAGACTAAAATGGGCCATTGAAGCGATTCTGGTAAGGCTTCCATTGGGGGCATCAGTGTTTTATTGAATAAAGCATCTTGTTTCAATAAAAACTATTATGATGTAATTTTGTTTTAAGAATAAGAAGAGACAAAAATGCTCAATTTAAACATACATAATTACATATGAACATATCCATAATTTGTGCAACAACATGATACATGTTAAGTTGCTACATTTCTATCAATTCAATGTTTGCTCATAACAAATTTTATAAATTAAAGTATTATTATAATACATGTACTCATTTCAAAGGAAAGGGGGACAACTCTTATATGTATAAAGATGATAGTATTGCAGAGTTGTCTTGTAAAGTCATAAAACTTGCAAGTCTAAGCATGTATTAATCTATTGAGTATTATTTGAAAGGTCTGTTTACCATTGGATCAGGCAATGTAAACTTGCCGGCTTTTATGAATTACAATATGATTAAGTACATATTGATTGTTGACGAACAAAGATGTGTCCTTGCATATAAATGTGGAAGAAAATTGACAAAATAATCAACTTATCATTATAAATCAATAGCGCTTAGTTAGTATCAGCTTTAGCCTAAAAATCTCTGTCATTTAAAGTACATTTAATTAGTCATATTAGAGTATAATAAAGTATGAAATTAAGTTAAACATTGGTTGCCATAAATTACAAATTGAAATTTATTCAGGTACACATAAATTAATGTGATTTGTTATTCAAATGCCAAAAAAGCATTATTGTATTCTGAGCATAAATCGGTTCCATTTATGTGAAATCTGAATATTTTAAATCACTTTGAAATGTGTTAAATCAGGTGAAAATGTTTATAGCGTTTGATGCTGGAAAATATAGTTTTGTCAAATCAATGCATTGAAAATACGCAACGATTGTGGTCCACTATTCTATCATTTAAAAAAGTTTATAGCTTTTGATCGGGGAAAATATAGTTTTGTCAAATCAATTCATATAAATACTTTACGATTGTCATCCAATCATTTGAAAACAAATCAATAGTGGGACCATACCTTTGACGTACAGCCATATGTTTTATTGTAATAAATGGACCAGTCAAAACTGTTTCTCTACAGAGACAAAAACACACAAAGTTAAAAAAAAAATCAAATTTTCTATAAATAACATGATCAAAAATGACATTGTAATGTAATTTATTATGTACATAAAGCTGAGTTTATTGTTTTGCAAAATCAATTCTCTATGTTTCCTTTTATTGATTACTTTTATGATTCCCATGAAAAAACTTAAATATTTCAACAGCATTTCATTAAAGATTAATTTCTCTTTCATTTCTCATTGTGTCTTTTATTAACAATACTACGTTCATATTTTGTAAATATCACAAACTTATTGAAGATCGTGAAACCTGATCTGCTTTTGATGATGTTAAATATAAGTAAACTGTCAATTTTCACAATTCCAAACAATATCAGTTCTGTCAGCAGACGCCTTCAATAGCCTCTAATCTGACAGGTGCCCAAAATGCAGTGCCCTGAAGTAAATTAGTAATGTTAGTCCTATTTGAGGTTAATTGTTTGTTTTGTTATGTATTGAATGCACGTCTTTGTTGATAGTACGGAGTAGGGGGTGCGTGTGACAGCACGCTCCACAGAAATACCTCCAATTCCCGCTCTGTAGATAAGCTGATAAAGTTTGCCTATGTTGAACCTGTAATCAGTCCGTGGCTGAATAGGGGGACTCTTTTTACCGGCAGTTTGAATGGAACGTTAAATGTGAAATCGAAAAAGGAAAAGCGGATTATGATCAGCCAAGCGGGTGGGGAAATGTGTCATGCTGGGTTGGGTGTATAAACGGATTGTCTGTAATTGTTGTTGTATTTGGTGTTTGATAATGTTAATTACCTTGTAATTTATACGTTGTGGCATTTAAATAGTATAAAATTTTACAGTTTCGGTGCTTTATTGAATTGGTGGGATATTGTTGATTTCTAGTACATGTATATGCAAGTGGACACTGCACAGTGGTCAAATACTAATTATTGGTGCTGAAGGTATAAGGTGCTGTATGTGTGTAATTTCACAAATATGTGTTAACCAGTGTTAAATGTGCTGTTAAAATATTGTTGAATAAACAAAAATCAAGGTATTCAGAACCTGATTGTTAAATAATAACAAAACAACTGTCGTCTCTTTGGAATAATGTGGTCTGGAGGTAGTTGTGGTGTCTAACAACGGACTCCAGGGGCCATGGAGGGTGACAGGGGTTACACAGGGAGTCCTGGGCCCAATAAGAAAGTGACGTGGAAAGAGCCCATCGAGCAAGCTGTAAGTGTGGTCTGAGGGCAAGACAAAGCTGTAGTTTTGTGATTATTTTAACGAATATGATTTTGATTATAAACAAAGTTTTAAGCTTGCTATTAATAATGGTCATCTGTAAAACAATTGGGGTTTTTGTTTCTAGATCTTCCATTACATTTAGTCTCTTACTTAGGTATGTTATAATATTCATAGTTTTATGGAAGTACACATTAACTATTTTATGATATTCATCGAAACAAATTTATATGAATGACTATAATTCTTGTCATGCAAAACACTGGGTCAAAAGAAATGCAAGTTGTGAAAATAAGTCAGTAGTAAGTGTACTTGATTACAATCATTTAAATATTGTATGTTTTTCCTGTGTATATTTGAAGAATAGTGTTATATAATTAAATTAATTTCAAAAGCTGTATATGTTGAAAACTATATATTTGAGACACTCAAACAAGAGAAGCATGTATTTTTGAACATTTAATGATGATTAATTTAGGTTTCAAGTTAGGCATGATGCGTACAATTTTCCTTAGTTGCAAATACTAAAGTGACGATATGAAAATTGCAATGTAGAAAAAAGACTGTGTTCATGTGGGTTAAGTGTTTTCTCAGAATATCATGTGCACAGGCTAATCAGGGACGACACTTTTCACTTATTATGGTATTTTATTCGAAGACAGTCTCTTCATAGCGAAAATCCAGTTTATGAGAAAAGTGTTGCCAAGATTAGCCTGTGTAGACTGCACAGGCTTATCTGGGACAACGCTTTACGCACATGCATAAGTCCCAGTTTTCCCAGACTGAGGCTCAGACATCGTTGTGGTGCAGACTTAAATCACTGAAAACAGTTATAGCAATAGGTGTTAAAGTTTCATTTTCAATGCATGTTCAGACTTCAAGCTGCACTTCAAGCAGTAAAATCAATACTTCTCCATAGCTCTTGTGGCATGCCCCTGTTTGATAATAGACTTGGTTGAAAGTGAAATGTCAGAAATAATACATTGCTGCATAATATAGTCTTGTGTTTTCAAGCTTGAAAACAGAATTAATTAATAATGATCGGTTTGTAAAGGTATCTTTTGGTGTGTAGGTTTCTTTTGACGGTTGTTTTTTTGAAAATCAATGTCATTTCATATGTTTATAATAGGCATTAAACCTATGTCAGTTATTTATTAAACCAAATACTTTTACTAGTTGCTTTAAATGTTTATAGGCTTACAAACAATAATTCATGTTGTCACAAACTGTTAATTTGGCTCTTATATTTGGTTTGATCACATATCGCTTTCTTATTAATATTTCTTCTTTAATTTTGACGGGTAACGTGTATGACTTACAAATACAATTAAAACATACATGCTTTTATTAATTGTGTTTAAAAAAAATAACAATGAATGTAAACATGTGAAAGAAATGTAAATGTAGCTACATGTACATGTTTTTTTTATGATTTCTTTTTGAAAAAAACATGGTCTTTTCCATATGAAAGTTTGCAAGGCTGGTTATGGTATTCTCAAATTTTGATCAGATTAAATATTATCTGTTTTCATCTCCTAATTCACTACAGTTGTGATAGGAGACATTGGGTATGGTATTGTCTAACAACAAATGGATTAATTTGTATAAATGTTGTATTATTGTTTGGAGAAAGGCATGTCTGTGCATGGCAACATTAACCAAAAACAACAGTTTTCCTTGTGAAATGTCAGAAGTGTGTGGTATATTATGGTACATTGTATGTTGAATTGACAAGTGGAAATAATACACAGTTTATAATGTATAAAATGATATCTCATAAGGTGAGACAAAGTTTCTTACATATGTTTCTTATGTTGGTGATAAACATTTCATTAAACATTAATCAAAGTCTGTGNAGTTAGGATTTAGGTGAAACAACCATTAATCTTGTTTTCAAGCGCTATAATACTCAGTTTGATTGTTGTTCTCTTTTTAATTGAACAATATTAGACATTTTAAATTTAAAAATCTATTTAATAGAAGAAAGTGATGTTATTTGAAGAATATATAAGTAAAAAAAATCTAGGGCAACAAGTATAATACATTATTGGTTATCATTAAATCACTGCCCTAACTTCATATCTTTTATCTAACTTTACATTTTCTATTTACAGATGTGCGACACAATTGCTAAATAACTGAATCATGTGAACAACATTTTTTGACAAACATGCTCCTGCTAAGTTGTGGTCCACGAAAAGAGGAAATAATGTCCAAGTAGTCAAAACATGCAGGGATGTCAGTATGTTTATAAGATGAAAGATTAATTGGAAGAGGGAAATTAAATAATGACTTAATTTTACTTAAAGCTAGTATTTATGATTTCAATGTCAACATTATATCATTTGAATCCAACACATGAATATGACAGTGGAATGTTAAAAAATTAATCAACAATGTTTATATGGTATATAAATCAATTATTGTTTACTTTAGTGAAATTTATAATGAGCAAGATAACAGCGATACAGACACATAGACTCGTAATTGTGTTTTTGTGTGGAATGATGGAATCTGTACAGACTGATTGGGATTTCTAAACGGAGTACATATCTTTTGTACATGAAGGAGTTTTTGGCAATTCATCAGAAAAATATTTACTATTAAATACTACTTTTATTTCCTTTATTTTCTGGTGCTAATTCTTCTGAACTTGTATTATAGTACTCAGTTTCAGCTTAAGCAATAAATATATGAAACACGATATACAGCGTTCATTCCAAAAATGATAGTTGAAAATAAACAATTTTTTATACATCCGGTAATTGCATATAGATTAATTTTTTCTACCATTAATTTAATATACATCTCGCTATATTTATCACATAAAACATATGTGTAACACATCCGTGTAATTAAAAATGAAGGTCATACATGTGTGGTTAGATAATTAAAAGATTTTCCCCTTATCGCGACACCTTTAGTATTTTGGTAGTTTTTATTTTTTCTCACAATGCAAATAAGTGGCATTTACCAATAGGGTTTCATTCATTTCTTTCTCAATCATTCATTTTATTGTATATCTTGAAAGCAATACTGTGTTATCATCATAAGGCCATTAACGATAGTCCATTATGTATTCCCCTGACGATTTACTGACAGATTACTGACCCTGAAATTCTGCAAGGTGAAATGTAATGTGTGTATAGTAACTGAGCCTAATTCTGTGTATACGAGTCTTTCGGAAGTTTCTGAGAATAGTTCGGATATCGATACACTGAACTGTGTTAAATACTTTTTGATGGACTAAAAGACATACGGGGGATTTCTCTCAAACAGCTAAAATATATTCAGATGTATTCATTCGTGTCAACTGGAAATTTTCTCAGCACTTCATAGCTATCTATAGAGGTCATTTAAGGTGAAAAGCTGGATTAAACAGCTTTGCCCAAAAAAGTATTTAATAGTAATAGGATGGTGAACCTCATTTTTTTCATCTCAGGTCTAATTTTAAAGCCTGCATAAATGAATTGAAAACTATTTGCATAAATTAAAGTCAATAAACTATACAAAACAATGATTCCCAAAGTGTTTGCATCAATCTTGGAAGTGACATTTTGCTTAAGCCTAAGGCGTAAGCCTTAAGCTGGTTTAAAGTATTGGTCATGCATAAAATGATTAAACATAAACACAGCATGATATGTAAAATAATTATTTATGCAGGAATTAAAAAACATACATAGAAGTACAACAGGCATTTTTAATTGAACTATTCATAATTATACCACTGCATTAAGCAAATGGGTCATTGGACAAAAAAGGAACATTCAATTACACTATAAACAAGAAGTTCTGTATTAAAACAAGCTTCTTAATAATGTGTAAAAGTTCAATGTCTTACTGGAGTCTTCACAACACAATGGTCCCAAAACTCAGTCTGCTTTCTTTCTTGTGGCATGCTTTTTATTAACTACTAGACTTAGTGAAACATTCTATAAATGCATTGGTACTATCAGAATTTACATAAATGCAACTGCCAACATTCAGAGCTCCAGATAAGGATTTGTGAAATTAGTAACGGTACTGCCACTGACAAAAAGGAAAGGAGTAACGCTGAAAATCAATTAGTACCTGTACTACCATACCCAAAAATACAGGTAGTACTGTACTACCCGTGTTCTTGGATATTGAAGGGTGTATAACTGACTCTAAAGAAACATTTGCAGAAATTATAATAAATATATTTAGCTTCTTAAACAGTTACTTTATTAGGTTTTCCATTCTGAATTATGATGCAAATACAGCTACACATTAAAACTTATGACTAAATACTCTATTTTCTCGGTGACAAGCCAATCATATTTGGTTTTCCAATCTTCCACAGTTTTGTTTGGATCCGTTTCCCATCGTGTTTTCTAACGTTTTCGCAACCGATGCAATTAAGTTAGTTTTAACCGATTTCGGTTTAGCTGGCCTTCGCTGGCGCGCAGACATATTGTTTTTGACGGGTTTACGAGTTAGCGGAAATCACACGACAGAATTGACAATACTACCGAAACCCAGTCTGCAACTTTTCGGTGATTTAACATAACGAAAGGCGCCATTAGGTTAAAGACCAACAAATCACGCCGCATATTGGTGCGGCCAGATCTTTTTCGTAAATGCGTAAAATGGATATTAAAGTCGTAATTGTACGTCCAGTTTATAAAAATAAATGCGTAAACCTTCATGAAAAAGCCGTATTTACGGCTGTACGGCCCTTATCTGGAGCTCTGTAGACATGAATATAAAAATGAGATGTTTTGGTTAACCATTGAAGGGGAAAAGGATATTTGTTTCCCTGAACTCTTTCCAAAATCGCACCTCTGATTATGGAATGTAGATAAATAGTTACTCTTTATTTGTGGATTGTTACATGAATCGAACTAGCTACAATACTTCTGTTACTATTTTCTTGGACAATTGTTTTCCAGTTAAGTAGATTAAGCTAGGTGCGTTATTATTCATTCTGTAAACTGATTTCCTGCTTTAGAATGCAGAAGGTCATAAAGATAACAAAAAAAGATTTATTTTGAAGAATTTATGTAAATTAACTATGTTTTCTTGTAAATCATTTTAGTGTGTAGGTATATTTTCTTCTAAAAAAGTGTCTTTATCCTAACACCACTATTAGTTTTTTGGCAAGATATGTTGAACATCAGCTATTAAACAACATTTGCAAGTGTTTTTTTAACTAGACTACCTGTGTTTACTGCTGAAAATGAAATTAACAGCTCTCTTGTTGTTTGCAGATTGAAAATGTCCGCTTTCGTGAACTCACTGTTGAACAAGTTTTTGGGTCAATGCATGAAGCTTTGACTAGAATGCGCATGTCGGACGAAGGCGTTTCGAGCGATATTCGCGACCTTCGAGAAGCAATAATGAAGAAGGATGAGGTTATAAATAGGCTTCAAGCCGACCTTGAGACTGCCCAATTGCAGCACACACGTTCCTCATTAGAACTGGTGGGTTTTAGTTGTTTTGTTTTTGATTTAAGAAGTAATGGTGGTATTTTCCTAAATTAGTAATGAAAAAATACTGTTTCTGTTGTAAATAATTGACATACAGATTCACAGTTGTATTTATAAATGTTTATTTGAATTTAAGTAATTCATAATTTTGGAAATTATTGCAAATTGCAATTTTTTTATATTTCTGTAATAATTAAAAAAAATACACTTTTTTTTAAAATATGGTATTAATTGTGCATGTTTCTTTGTCCTGTTTATAGAGATCTTCAGATCCCCTATCTAGTCAATCTGAGAAAGATTATACAATAGTTAAGTTGAAAACAGATCTTCGGCGGTCAGAACAACGTGTTGAAGATCTTAACATGGAGGTAAAATAAGTGTGCTGTGATCTCCCCCTTTGACCCATTTTTTCATTGGGGTACTTGCACTTAGTGGTTCTGTGTAGTTTTTAGTTGTTGTCTTTCATCACGTAACTAAAGAAATGAATTAAAGTTGTTTACTTCCATTTTTTCAATGTGACAATGTCGACAAGAACTAAAGTAACAAACAAAAATTTAATGCTGTTAAAAAAAAACCTTAAAATTCTAATGTAGTTTATGCCAAAGAATCGTCTTGTCCCTCTTTGTGGAAACTAATTTTGCATTCGGCATTTTTGGAATTATTTCAGATACATTAGTATTCAATGAATTTCAAATTATATTTAAAATCGTGTTGGTCTTCAGTCTGTACATGTAATTGTTGCCTTTTTTAAGTAACCATGTTAAACAATAAAAACAACTTTGCATTTTTTGTGGCTACAAATAATCAATCTTTACTGACACAGTTCTGACAAATAAAAACAATTGATGGTGAGAGACAAATGTTAGGTTTATTAGTGTTTGAAACACATGCTTTTTTGAGTGCAATGTATGTGCATTCTTATTACACAAGTTATATGCATGGTGTTTTACTGTCATCAGTTGATTTGATTGTTCATGCATGCATAATATAAGACTTTTCAGACTTAAATTGTACATATTTATGTTTGACCCCGGTATATGTTTATAAAATTTTGTTTAGATTTTTAGACCATTGCGTCTGAGATGTTTTATTAAGGCACATTTACTGTTATATATTCCACCACTGTCGTGTGATTTGACCATTTTCAGTTAACACAGCTTTTATACCTTTTAAAAAAAAGCACAAACAAGAAAACATGAATGAAATGTACTAATGTTATGTCTAGATTCAGAGGTTCTATATAGATGATAAAATAAAATAATTCTTACTGTAATTCATGTAAAAATATGGGGCAACTAGTATTTCCTTGTCAATTTATGTTATTAATACATTTCATACATACACCATGAACTCTTGTTTGCGTTCGGTGCTTTGATATTCCTCTCACATGTCTATCCCACGATTCCTCTGGTAGGTGACTAATCGTGAGCGAAAGATTGCCTCCCTGTCAACACAAATCTCCGATCTCCACGCGGAGATTGCACAAACAGAGACCGAATATGGTACTCAAAAACACCTCGTGAAAATGTTGCAGGATAAACAACGTGTCCATCAGGGAGAGGTACAGTAAGGGATGCGTTTTAGGGAATTTTGGTTCAGTGGTAGGGACATAATACAGTAGGGGAAGGAGTTTAGGGAATACAGGTTCAGTAGAAGGGTGATTACACAGTAGAGATGCATTTTTTGGAATTTTGGTTCAATGGTAGGGAAAAAAAAACTTAGGGGACAGGGTATAAGGGACTTTGGGTTTTGAGGTATAGGGGATGGGTTTAGGGAATTATAATCAGTGAGAGAGAAGTGTCACATGACTGAAAGGTGTTGTATTAGAAAATGAACATAATGATGTTAAGAGACAAAGTGGAAATGTTGGCTTATATGTAATGTTGCTTATTGGTAAAGTAACATTGGGTGAAAGAGGTGGCAAAATGCTAAGGAAAGAAGTGTAAGTGCGATTCAGATATGGAAAAAGAAACATGCATGTAAGGAGGGTTAGTGGAATTAGTAGCTTACATATGGGATATTGGAAAAGAAGCATTCATGCAAGGCAGCATTTGAAAAATAAATATATTCATGTCACGTTGCATGATAAAAGTGTAACATACAAGCTATGTGGAATATGGGAAAACTTGCATAAATCATGGAAGGTGGTGTGTAATTTTTTAATTGTGTTTTTTTTCCTAATTGGTCATTGTATTAATTATCCCTTGCCAAAGGCAGTGGGATATTGTTTTGGCTTTGTCCGTCCGTCCGTCCTTCCGTCCGTCCGGCACTTTTGTGTCCGGAGCCATATCTTGGAAGTGCTTTGGCGGATTTCATTGAAACTTGGTATGAGTATATATATGGATAAGAGGATGATGCACGCCAAATGGCATTGTACACCATCTATTAATAACGGAGTTATGGCCCTTTGTATCTTGAAAAAAATGCTTTTTTCTGTGACAAAGCTCTAAATTGGCGGGGGATATCAATTCAACGAATTTGCTTGTTTTTATTGTAAGAATCTGACACCTGTTGTGGATCATCAAAATAAAATGATGCCTTTATAGTTCTATGTGTTTTTTATGCCCCCGGTAGGGTGGCATATAGCAGTTGAACTGTCCGTCAATCTGTCCGTCTGTCTGTCTGTCCGTCCGTCCGTCCGCAAACTTTAACATTGGTCATAACTTTTGCAATATTGAAGATAGCAACTTGATATTTGGCATGCATGTGTATCTCATTAAGCTGCACATTTTGAGTGGTGAAAGGCCAAGGTCATCCTTCAAGGTCAAAGGTAAAAAAAATCAAATCAAAGCGGCGCAGTAGGGGGCATTGTGTTTCTGACAAACACATCTCTTGTTTACTAATGGTTTGGTGTATGGTACTTGCTTTTGGTTTTGGTGCAGGTTCACTGAGCTTTTCTTTAACAATATGTAAAAGCTTTAATAAAAAAAGTCTATAATTACGAAACTAATCACTAAAAAAAAATAATATCATAATTAATGTTATTACTGGCTGTTGTGAGGATATTTTGGTGTTCTTTTATCTTTTTGCATGAAATTTATCTATTTTCATTTATTTATTTATCGTTTCATTTCTTTATTATTTCATTTCTTTATTATTTTATTTATTCTTCATTTTACTTAAAGTTAGTTATAATAGTCCATAATTTAACCCTTTACCATGGAAATTTACCTCTTATTGTTGGTATTTTGTTTGTTATTAGGGCCAATTAATTTTTATCATGTAAATGTGCGTAAAAATACATTAATATTGCAGGTGCAAAAATCTGATGACATTGTTCGGCAGCTGAGGGAGGAACTAGCCGGTGTGAAAGAAGAATACTCACGATCCTCACATGATGTAAGTGGGAAAAAGGGCAAATGATAACCTTCCAAGGGGAAACTATTTTGGGTCGGAGTATGAGATTGACCTCAAATGATATCAATACATTATGAAACAATTGTTTGAAGGAAAGTTATCATGTTTTACCCCCAAGATATTTGGCTTCTTGATTCATTATCCTATGTGCGATGCGAATGCGAGATTGGATTTGAGTAGCATCAGAAGCATGTAGTTCTCATGAGCTGCCTGAAGTCTCGCGTTCACTCATAAATGTTTGGATATTGTCGCTGGAAATTCACATGGAATATACTGTGACACAAAAAAATAAAAACAAGCATTTTTTAACTCGTTAAATCTATGTTACCAGGCCACATTCAGCGTTGATAGTTTGGCTATTGCTAAAAGGAACACTGGTTTTTAATGTGTTAACTTTAATTTTTGAAATATTTTTCGAAATAATCGTTGATTTTGAGTGTTAATGGGGCTTTAATTTTTGTTTCTTACATTTCATCTGAATTGTCATTGCTGTACAAAATGTGTTACAGCTTGATTCTCATTGTACCGCCATTTTGTTAAAGATAAAGATAAGCCATGGGGTGTGTGGAAAGTATATAAATCTTACAATTTTAATGATCAGTGAGTTTAAACCATTTAAGATATGCCGGCTGGTTTGCTTGTATAGTAAATCTGTATTCTCTAGATGTTTGAACAGTGACAGTTTGGTTCCGCCATTGTTTGTTTTAGGCTTCGTTCCTTACAACTTGCTTAAGAAAATATATCTCGACTACTGTTTGATATTCATAAGTCATGAACGGGGAATACTTGCTAATTGGTGTGAAACATCTGGGTCAAAGACCATTAAGATGTTATTTGTGAAGTTTTGAAATGTAAATAATGGTATAGTGCAAAATTGCATTGACAAAGTTTTTAAATGGTATTTTCTTATGTCAGCACATTTAAATTTTTAAATAGAAACTTAGGCTTATTCACAAATAGAAACTTAGGCTTATTCACAAATAGAAACTAAGGCTTACTCACAAATAGAAATTCAGGCTTATTCACAAATAGAAACTTAGGCTTATTCACAAATTGAAACTTAGGCTTATTCACAAATAGAAACTTAGGCTTATTCACAAATAGAAACTTAGGCTTATTCACAAATAGAAACTTAGGCTTATTCAACAAAAATAACATCACATTTCCATACAAATAAAACATCTCATTAACAAATATGTTATTTAAACAGTATACTGGTTAACATTATGTTTTACATTTTTTATTTGCTTTATATTTTACTGCCCTGTGGATTGTTTTGGTTTAAAAACAGTATCAAACTACATTGTAAATATCTTGCTGTCCAACACCATTTCAGAGCTATGACTGTTTGCAAAACAAAATTGTCGATGACACAAAGATAATATTTTATCTTTATAAAGAAAGAAATGAATGTCACTTGAGATATTTCAAAGATTTAAATCCTCCAAAGAGATGGTTGAAGATTTATCATGTTTGCTCAGTGTTAACATAGAGTTGAGGTCCTGACCATGCAGTCTTTGGAGGGATTTCAACAATTGCTGTCTGTTTTATAGTTGTTATCTTCCCTAAGGGTAGATTTTAAGAAAAATCCATGTAGAATGTTTGGATAACAGAACAATAATTGTTTTCTTGATGCTTTTCGCTTTAATTCTTCATTATTCATCACACAACATTGATTTGCTATTTTCAATGTAGCCCACTATTCCTGTACTCTGAATAAATTTGATTAATTTTTTCAATAATATTTCCTCAAATATTTTCTGGTCTGTATCATGGTATTTATTAAAGGTTTGTTGACATTATATTGACAATCGATTAGTCAGGGATTTTGGTCTGCAATGTGTGCTACTTAGTTTCTGTCTCAAATGAATGGAATTGAGATCATGTTAAGTTTTTACTGTAAACTAGTACTGGTATATGTTGGAGCTCAGTATTAAGTGTGAAACAACATAAATATTGTCCTAAAATTCGGGATGAAGAGCACTTTGAATTCAATTTTGAAACATCAGTTAAAACATGGTGTGGGTGTCCTTCCACAGTCTTATACTGTCAAATCATTTATATTCGTGAGCCTTAAATTTCGTGCTTTTTTTAATGACTCATTTGTGGACATGTAATTTTTGGATTTCTGATTTTGCGGAAAAAAAGACAGGAATTTGTGTTGGTCACTCAATGTCTGATGCGTTTGTGTTAAATTCGTAGATTGGTTTACCCACAAAATCAACGAATAATTATGTCCCACGAATAATAATGATTGTTCAGTACTTGATACTGAACTATCTGAACATGAATTCATGGCACAATGTAGTTGCCCACAGTTTGAAAGGTTTCTTAATTGGATTTCAAATTATGCATTCCAATCAGCGTATCTACAACTTATCAATACTTGGCGTTATTAAATTACATCTTGGCTTTATAAGTAGGATAAACTATGCATTGAAAACTTCTTGTGTTTTAATGGCTGCCTTACTGGTGGATATTTAAATTATTGAGCAGTAAAAAGGGTCTGGCTTATAATGTGTTGAGATGAATATTTAAATCTTATTTTCATAAAATGGATAGAATTATGCCATAATGAGTCAGGTATTCATCTTTGTTTTCATTTACTGAAGGCATATCATAACTACTTGAACACTAGATCATCAGTACTTTTAATTGTGTTCATATGCTTATAGTAATAATCCCATAAAAAAATATTTATAAGGGTTAAAATTCTTCTAAATGTATTTTTCCATCAGAAGAGCATGAACAATTTTCAGTTACTTTGCACTATTTCTTTTTGTTTGGAAGTCTGTTATATTGATGGTAATCCATGTCAATTAAATTTCTGTCATGTTCATAATTTGCTTTTATTTTCCATCCGTGTTTTATGTTTAGCTGTGCAATTATACCGATTTGCTGCATTTTTTGTTTTGAAATGAGTTTAGTAAATCCTTTAAACATGGAAGGGTGCAGTCTTTCCTCACCTGATTTATTGTCTGAAATCACCCACCTCTGTTTTGAAACATGAAGTTTTGTTAGTGAAAATAAATGTATCTCAGTCATATTATGTTTGATACAACAGAGATGCAACAATGTGTTCAATACATCAACAAATCAATTGCGAATGATTTGAATTTGTTAATGATACTTAACTAGAATATTTTGATACAATTTAATATATCTAGATGTTTTGCCATATATGATTTTAATTACCCCAATATTTCTTGAAGAGTAGTCATGTATATTGATCATGACTTCATGGTTGTTGTTATTTTAGCTTAATCTTTAACCCTTTGCATGCTGGGAAATTTGTCATCTGCTAAAATGTTGTCTGCTGAATTTCTAAAATTAGCATTTTCTTTGATTTGTTTCCAAGAATACTATCAGAATAGCAAACAGTTTGGATCCTGATGAGACGCCACGTTCTGTGGCGTCTCATCTGGATCCAAACTGTTTGCAAAGGCCTTCAAAATTCGGTTCCAGCACTGAAAGAGTTAAGGCCATTTTTTAGTCTGCCTGATCTTAGATTGATATTCAATGTTCATGCCTTATAAAAACATTCACATTAATAATTATAACAAATGTACCAGTAAATCTGTCTAAATTGCAATACATGACGCATGAATAAGCAAAAAAACAACAAGTATATATTTAAGAATATTAATCTAATCAGAATAAAGATAAATTATATAATTCATCAAAATATAATCAAATTATGTTGAGGCATGCAATTACTGATTTGTTGCATTTCTATTATGCCATGTTTAACCCATTTGTACTGCTTAGAAAATAAATTTAAATTTAAGACCTTTTTTTATTAGATTCAAGTTTTGAAGGCTTCATTTTCAACCCTTATGTACTGATGAGCAGCAAACAAAACAGTAACTCGCAGGCTGTTCTGGTTAAACGCTGATTGCATATAGCCATTGTTACTTTACTTCGGAGCTTTCTATACCTGCACGTCTGCCTGCAGGTGTCCCACTTTGAGCGGCGCATTCAGACCCTGGAGGCAGAGCTAAAGGACTCCAAGGAGCAGAGAAGGCGGGCCCTGGAAGAGGTAATAAGGCATTCTGTGAGCCTCGTTCTGGGATATCTGGGCTTAATGCACATGCGTTAAGTGTCTTCCCACATTAGCCTACGCAGTCCGCACAGGCTAATCAGGGACAACACTTTCCACTTAAACTGGATTTTTGCTAAAAAGAGACTTTAAACCTACATTAAAAGCAGAAAGTGTCGTCCCTGATTAGTCTGTGTGGACTGCACAGGCTAATCTGATAAGACACTTTACTCCCATGCATAAAGCTTAGTTTTCCCAGAACAAGTCTCCTGTTTAGAACATTTCCAGGATGGCCATAGACTTACAGCAAGCTGCTTTCATGCTTATATATTTATATTACTTTTTGTGTGTTTGCTAAATATCTGCAGCATGTCCCTATATTGTATCTTTATCTGAAACCTTTAGCATAAAGTGTACAAATGAAAAATCTAGATGGAAATAACAGAGTGCTGAGAAACAGATAAAGGTCTTCTATCTATTTAAATCACACCCGTTTTTGAAAATATTAAAAAGTACATGCAAAGACTCTGAAAAGAATTGAAATCAAATCATGTTACATATTAGAAAAAAAGAACAAGTGTATTGGTCAGGCTTACCCTCCTGCTGTATTTTATTAGCAAAATACAGGTTATGTCACAATTACGGTATTCCTATATCTCTTAATCTCATGATTCCTTCTTGCTACCCTCAGATTGGTCAGCTACAGGACCGTATCCGAGATGGTCAGGTGTCGACCAAGGACCACCACTCTGTGCTCAAGTCTGAGCTGGCGCGCCGGGATGAAACCATCCAAAAATTGCGACGAGACGTTCTCGGTCTTCAGGAAAAGCGAGATGCTGCCGTCGCCGAGGTAACCATGGCTAAGATAGGGTTTTATTTTCTGATGGATCAGTGCTAAACTGTGCTAGTTTGATGCTGAATTGATAAGAGCCTCGTTCTGGGAAAACTGGGCTTAATGCATATGCGTAAAGTGTTGTTCCAGATTAGCCTGTGCAGTACTCACTGGCTTATCAGGGACAAAACTTTCCACCCAGTGTGTATTTTTGTTTGAAAGAGGTTTTATTAAAAAGAAAATGTTCATAAAAACGTTAAGTGTCATGCCTGATTAGCCTCTGCAGACTGCACAGGCTAATATGAGACAACACTTTACGCACATGCATTCAGCCCCGTTTTCCTAAAGCAAGGCTCGCATGCTATGGGATTCAGAATCAGTCCTAATTGAGTGAAAGTCCATGAAGAAGTGACTGTGTTAAACAGTTTCAAACAATTAAAATCTTGTTAGGTCAATTCATGTTATAAGGCATAGTTTTGCACTTAAACATCAAAGTCTGCATGTATAAAACTGAATATGTATATGAATATTATTTCTGTTAATAAGCTTTATATAATAAATTATTATCTGCTTCTGGGTAAATAAGGAAGGATATAATATGCAAAATATATTGCATACATTTAGCATTATTATATTAATACTGGGTTGTATTTTTATGTAATTAGTCTAGTGAGCAATGTTAAAATGCTTGAAGTCGATATTCTGCATTTTAAAGTCTTTGAAATGCTTTTAAGAAAAGAAGACATTGTTTTGATATTTTGATAGATTAGTTTTAATGCTAGCAGTGCCATTTTTCCCATTTGTGTGTTTTCAAATTTGCGCTTTTGGCTAGATGATGTTTTCTTGTTTAAATAAGTTTATTTTTATGTGTACACGAAAACTAGAATCATCTTCAAAAAAAGAGATTTTTTCAGGTTATTATTATCATTGTTTTACTGAGTAAAGTATGATACAGATCCGAACTGAAATGATATGATTGAACTAAGTGTAGTAGATTGTTTTGTAATGTTACATGTATGCGATCTGTGGTAATATTTTAGCTCGATCAGCAAACAAAATGTCTGCATATAACTGAGGATAAGGTTAAACACCAGCAAGAGGAGGTAACTCCAATTTTCTGTGTCTCACTTGTGGTGGTTGTCTCCCTTAGTACACAGCTTCCTCCCTTTTCCAATTCTTTCATTCTTTCCCACACTTTTTCCCAATTTGCAAGGATTGCTTCATGCTTTGAAGTTGTGAAGCTCTGATACAGGCAAAATACAGAGCTCTGCTACTGTCCTATCTTTTACTAACAGTTATTGATGCTAATTACACAACTAGCACATACTTAAAATCTCAACCTGCTACCCTATGTCCTCTGCTCTGATTTTACTCTGTTACCCATCCCTTTAGATACTTTGGGTGAAAGGCATATCGATCTAATGAATTACTGTTGTATTTTATGGGTTGATATTGTAACAAATTTTTATTAAGAAAGAAGTAATTTTGTCGTGTGATTTAATGTTTTGATTATGTTAAAGGTGATCATATTTGCACTGCAAACAATTCAACACTGTCTGCCTGAACATTTAAGTGAAGCATATGAAACATTACATTAGGCAGATCTTTTATTGTAAAATATGTTTGGCAAAGTTTCAAAGCAGTAAGCTATAAAATAGTTTTTGTGACCATGTTTTGTTTTAACGGTCAATGAACTGTTATTATTATGAGAAAAAGATAACAGGGGTTTGGTATGGAACTGTTGTAACTTTTGACCCATTTATGCCGAGCATCTAGAAAAAAGGCCTTGGCAAACAGCGTAGACCCTGATGAGACGCCGCAATTGCAGCGTCTCATCAGGGTCTGCGCTGTTTGCTTAAAGGAATTTCTGTAAGAAATATTCTAAATATAGAAATAAATATACTAGACATCTCTAATTTCGGAAATAAATTGATCCAATTTAGAAGGATGGGAGAGTCCACTAGGCATAAATGGGTTAAAGAAGTTTTATAACAGTGTATTACCGTCCTTTGAAATGTAGATCATGGCCTTTCAAAGATTTTTAACCAGGGCCAGTATTCACCTACCAGTTCTTAAACTTAACCCTTTGCATGCTGGGAAATTTGTCTTCTGCTAAAATGTTGTCTGCTGAATATCTAAAATTAGCATTTTCTTCGATTTTTTCAAAAGAATACTATCAAAATAGCAAACAGTTTGGATCCTGATGAGACGCCACGTTCTGTGAGTCAGACTCACAATTAAAGCAATAATCTTGTTAATTGCAATTTAAAGAATATTATTAAGTATTAATTCTAAGAATTGTTAGATGAATACGAGCCCTTGACATTTAAATTTCTTTGCCTAGGACAATGCATTTAGTCACAATAACAATAGTAACAATAATAATATGAGCACATAGATTAAGCTCTTATACATATATACACATTTTTATGTTTAATACACTTAACATTGACCTAAGGTAATCATATTAATTTTCAAATAATCCGCTAATGTAACAACATCACCAAGTGCACGGCAATTAGGTATTGGTTGTGTATTTTGCTACTTGTAACACATTTTGCTATTTTTAGCTCCATAGATTAGAAACGAGAGTTAAGTCCGTGGAAGACGAACTTTCTTCTTCCAAGAAACAAACGGAGGACGCAAAAACGGAAGTATGTAAACACATAACCTTTCCCTATTAAACAGATTTTATTGCATCCCTACCTAAAATATGTTTTGTTGCATGTTAAAATTCAGTGTCAAATGTAATTGTTCAGTTTCGTTGAGTTTAATTCATCCCATTTCATTGATTAATATGCTGTAGAGTGGCCACGCTTTCACATCACAAGCTACCTAAAATCTTAACAATTGAACTAAAAGCTTTTATTTATCTTGGCTGTAACTAATAGTAACCATCTAACTTAACCCAGGAGTCAATCATGTCAGCCATATTTAGCCCTTTGCATGCTGGGAAATTTGTCGTCTGCTAAAGTGTCGTCTGCCGAATTTCTAAAATTAGCATTTAAAAAAAAAAAAAAATCAAAGAATACTATCAGAAAAGCAAACAGTTTGGATCCTGATGAGACGCCACGTTTTGTGGCGTCTCATCTGGATCCAAACTGTTTGCAAAGGCCTTCAAAATTCGGTTCCAGCACTGAAAGAGTTAATGCTAAAAGAAGATATTGCCTGTTACCTTCACAGTTACATACAATCCACAATATTTAACTAAACGGTAACTATCTGTGAATAGTATTTATTAAATGGGACACAAAAATAGTGAATATTATGTGATGTTAAACATTTCAGATTTTAAGAAATATGTTGACCTGATATTTTCAATGCAAAACTTGACCTTTCTAGGCACTAAGATACCTAGATACTGTTCTTCTGCAATACATGGTTCTAAACAATTTACTTTTAGGATTTCAGGTTTTACCTAAAAAGCTGTGTAAAATATTTGCATATAGTAAAATTATATGAATTTAACAACAAAATATGCTAAGATTTGTGTTTGTTGTGAAAAAATAATGGCAACTGTTTTAAGCCCTAATGTCACTTAGTAAAACTTTTTAGTGTTTTTGTTCCCCATTAACATTCATTTAAAAATGTTATTTGTTCAGCTTTTTATTATTTTGATGTTTTCTTCCACAACCTATAAAAATAATGTGCATTTTTGCGTTTTATTGATACGATTTCTTTCTTTCAATGTTTGACCCCCGTTCAGGTGAGTGAATATGTTACAAAACTGGCACGTAAAGACGGTGAACTGACCTCGTTACGTAGCCAGCACACGGATGCGTGTGAGCAGGTAACCGTACTCATGTTGCCATGGCAACGACCTTGCATGTTCATTGTGTGACCTTTGTAGATTTCTTATTTTTATTCTGTGGAAGGTTGTTTATTGGATGTACACGTAAATCAGAGCAACAACCCTTGATTAAGAAACAAAACAAAAAAATTGTTCGAAATTAAATAGTAATTTGAAAATAAGGAATTTATCCATAGCCATATTAAGTAAGATTAATGAAATCGGTTAAAATATTATATATGTAGGTGTATTTTTGTATAACTGATATTTTAATACATACCTGATGTATATTATAACTGTCAATGGGAAGTAACTCTGGGGAGACTATTGGGAACACTGTGTTTGCTTTGTTTGTCAAATTTTCAAATTTATTGGGGATTGGTGTATCAATATTTGTTTTGTGACTTTCTAAGTGTGGTTGAAAGAGTTAGGGTTAAGGTTTGTGTATAGCGTTTAGTTTTGTATTTGATGAAAGATTTAATGATGGTCAGTATTTTAGTACGGATGGGCTTTAGACATTAACAACAGATTGGGTTGTTCAAATAAATTGTAAGAGATGTTAAGAGGGTCATTGGTAATAAATTATGATTGTTTACAAGCTTGGTGGATTGTCTACGATTTACGGTGTTCACATTTTCAAAGCAGCCTATTCCCAGAACAGAGTGTGAAACAAGAGTATTTGTTCGGCAAATTAAGAAGTTTTACTTTCAACACTCCATTTTTCAAGTAGTTTTCTCACAGAAAAAAAAAATGTTTTCATTATATATAGTTGTACAACAGGCTTTGGCTTGTTCATGGACTTACAATTTTCTTTTTCAAAATATTTGTTTGAATGTGTTGGCCACAAAACCAGTAAGTTGCCAATGGCTGTAATTGACTGTTCTACATGACTATGACTGCACTGTTTTGGGGGTATTTTTAAGCATTAGGGTATGAAATGAGTCCGCTCTGTGAAAAAGGGGTTTAATGCATGTGTGTAAAGTGTTGTCCCAGATTAGCCTGTGCTAATCGGGGACGACACTTTCCGCTTTATTGGTAATTTTCGTTTAAAGGAAGTCTCTACTTAGGGAAAATCTAGTTTATGCAGAAAGTGTCGTCCCTGATTAGCCTGTGCGGACTACACAGGCTTATCTGGGACTACACTTTACGCACATGCATTAAACACCCTTTTCACAGAGCGCGACTCATTTGTTTACATTTCTGCCACTCTGTGAGAAAGCTAACTTGATAATGAAATTCAAACAACTGTTTGACCAAAGACAGAGATTTTTGCATGGCATGTATACAGATTTCATTTGATTGTACAAATCCCAAGTGCACATTTCTGCAAACTATATGCATGAAAACTTGTCACACCACATGTATATAAAATTATCTAACATGTGAAATATATGAGGATAACATGCAGGAACATGCATTTTTGAACTTTGTATATTTGTTTTTGGTCTTTTTATATAAGCTTTGAATTTTGGATAAGTGTACCTATGCTTTTAAAGAATACATTTGTATAGCACAGAGTTTTGTATCATGTAGGTGGGCTCTTCCTCATGATGCAGATGGACGTGTAACCAGTTTTGCGCATTTTTTATTAGTGGTCAAGAACAAGGCATTAGGGTTTTAAGTGTACTGTTTTTGACAGAACCACTTTTGTTGATTTGAGCATATTATGAAATGAATGCATAAAATAAATAGAACCCCTTTATACTTTTCTTTACATTTTACTTTTTTTTTTTTTATTTTATGTGCTCCAAAAAGGAGAAGAGATTTGTTTTTCGTTTAATTGTAACAAATTGTCAATGTGAGTACTATAAGGAATTGTTTTAGTAGGTTAGATCATCTCTCAAATTATGAGTTCAACCTGTAACTTAAATTATATGATGCCTATAGGAATAATATTGAATGTGTTTAATGTTGTTTGTTTCGTGCAGCATCATGCTTAGCTTGGAAAAAATACACCGGTTTGTTGAGCAGGATTTTTGTTTGCAGCTTTTAATGTGTGTCTTATATTTTGTGTGTGTTATGATAAGTGTTTTATTATCATGTTGTCGATATGGAAAAGCTAAACAGACACAACCATTATTGACCCCTTGTTTTATTTAGTATACATGTACATGTATATAGTTACCTATACAATAATTTTATTATGCTTGTATTTTACAACTCTATATATGGTGTACACTTTCAATATTTATATTTTTTCTATAACGCACACTATTGCTGATTTTGAGCAAATAAAGAATATTAATACAACATTCTTGTAAGCTAGATTTGAAACATATTTTTAAACAACTTTAAAATTTTAATCAAATAAAGACTACTTTAATGTAATAGATTATTTGGTAAGTTCTATAGATGTTATTTTGATATTTTATTAAATTAATTTTGCATTAGATTATAATAAGAAATATTAATGTTGTTCTTGCTTTAATACTGAATTTATATTTACAGCACAACTTTCTCCCCATTCCTCTTGGAAATAAAACTACAGTTGCTCCCCTTTACCCCATGGCTGCCATTTGTATGTACTGATTAGTACAGTGTTCACTCCCCTGATTTTCAGATCTCCATGTTAACCAACAGTCTGCAGAAGCTGCAGTCCACCTCCAAGGAAACAAGGGACACTCTTGCATCGGAGGTAAGCAAGTCAACAATTCGGAAGTTTATTATATATTTGTATGTGGTAAATAAATAAAAACACTTGTATGTCAAAGACTTGCGTACATTTGTCAGATCTAAAAATAGTGTAAAATAGTGTCTAATTGAAAAAAAGTTGTGTTGTTCTTTTAAAATTTCATGTTATTGTCATTATCAGGGTGCAGGATCAATAGGGTTCACAGGGGTTTACACAAGGGCTGGACAAAATGTAACAAGACTGTTAAGAACAATATTTTTGCAAATAGCTCAAGTTATTGAGAAATAAATTTGCAAAAATCTTTAGTACATAAAAGACAGTTTTTCTTACAGTTTGTGCCGATATCTTAAGATTTAAGAATAAATCCTTGAATACTTATGAAATCGGTGCCAAAATTTTATGTTGCGTGCAGCATAACTGTGAACATTAATGCTGTACACATCAACTTTTTGGCCAAGAACACAGGCTTATTAAATAAAGTAATTCTGATGTATGTCACATTGCCATAAGCAGCATAAACACTGTCTTTTATGCTCAAGTTGAAATTCTTAAGGAAAATTGTTTTAAAAAGTTATTTGAAAAAAAAAAGCACCACTTACATGTGTGTTAACTTCCATCAGTTTCACTGATATTCTTGTATTCTTAGTTCTCTTGCTATCTTGCTCTGTTGTGCATTACAATATATTGATTTTTGGTTGTTAACAGGTTGAAAAATTGAAACGTGAAAAGGCAGAAGTAGGTTTTTATGTCCTCTGATTTGTACTTGTAACAATTCTTGCTTTCTTCATGTATAACCATCATTTTTTGCATAAACCTAGACAGTGTACATGGATGTTTATTTTTGTTTTCTTTTTTGTTTGCTTGTTATAAGCGTTGTATGATTGAAGAACTATTCAATTTGAACCAATTTTGCAGACAAAATTTCTCATTTAACAGTTCAAATTTTGAAGAGATTTGAAGAGTTTTGCTTTTCTTTGCCAATTTTTTGCTTTGCTTTTATATATGTGTATAAAGGGAGTACAGGTAGTAAAGGTGTTAGTTTTTGACAAAGAGAAAACAATGTTACATTACAAATATGATCAATCAGTGAGACATTTATATAAGCCACAAGTATTCCTACGTTTTTGGCATTGAGTAGAAACAAAAGCTGGAGATCATATCTTCCATAAGTGTAGTAAATTGAGTTGTGTAAACAAAATTAACGTTTAAAAACGTTTTTTACATTAATAGTGTCTGCTAATTTCTGTTTTTTTTTTCTTCTACTATTTATTTGTGTATGTTCATTTTTCTACATAGTTCTGTTACTGCGATTGAACTTTTAATTACTTTAGTTTACTACACCTGTCAATGGATCGATCACTTATAGAAATACAACTTCTTACCTGCCATTTACTACTCAAATATTTCTTGGAACATATCATAGAAATAATGCGAAAAACATTGAATTAACATTTTGGAAAAATGATTTACTTGTTACATCAAATAAATATTGTCATGGTTCTGCATTTTAAATCAACGATGTAGTTGGTTAAAAATAAAATATACGTCTTAAACTGGAATTTCAATATTGAAAATATATTGGGCCATCTTTATTCATCTTTAAACCTAAGCATGATGGTATATAATAGAGTAACAACTTAAAATTGTGTGTCAGATTCTAACCTGTCTGAAATTAAATCAGCTTTAGAATCATGTATGAAAGCTGTAACAACTTTAATCAGAACATGAATGTGATGCTAGCGTTGTCTTGTTTTATTCCCATGTATAGGCAAATATATATATACCTGCACTTTGAAATCCAGTTGTCACAATATTTTTTTGCTGCATGTTGAATTATTATTTATTTTTGGGTAAGGCCTACAATAAAATGTTATTTGTTTCTTTGCTGTTCCATGACTTGCATGCGTGGGTGGTAGTCAAGTTAACAAGACCTAGTATATTATGTATTTTAAGTTGCCTAATGATTATTTGTCCCCTACCGGGCGGTTTCACCGAAGGGGACTTATGGTTTGCGCTCTGTCTGTGTTTCAGTCTGTCAGTCAGTCAGTCACACTTTTCTTGATCCTGTGATAACTTTAAAAGTTCTTCATATTTTTTCATGAAACTTGAAACATGGATAGATGGCAATATGGACATTATGCACGTCATTTCATTTTGTTCCTACGTCAAAATTTTTGGTTGCTATTGCAACAAATATATATATATAAAAAATCTGACAATGGTGGAGCCGGTAGGGGACATCATTGCTTGGCAATAGTCTTGTTTATACATTCAATTTTTACAATATAGACATTGAAAATATAAAAAAAATTAAGGTCAGTCATTGAAGTGAAGCAAGCAATATTTTATGTAGGCTGTGTTTATTTCATGTATTTCTTGTAAATTGAAATATCATGCTCTATGCTTTAAAAAGTGGGTTAATTGTCTGTGAAAGATATTTTTCTCCTTTGCAACACATTTGAACAAAACGATATTTACATTTTATTTATTTTTCCATCTTGGATATCTGTATTTTAGTTGACAGCTTATGAGTATTTGATGGGCTTACTTGTATGGATTGCATATATTATTAAAACATGAACTGCTTGCTTGGTCAATGGTGTTACTTGATAAGTATATTTTGTTCTTGAAAAGTTTGCATTTCTTAGGCACTCTACCTAATGAGTTTTGGTGAAGTTTTTTAATTTATATAATTTTATATTATAGATATTTATCACATAATGTTCTCATGCAATTAACAAAATAAAACCAAATAAAAAAAATCTTTGTCTGAACATCATATTTTGTCAGGCATCAAATAAAACTTGTACAAAAGACTCATTCTGTTTTCCAATGTATGACAGGTTGCGGATCGCCACGATGCCATCGTGAAGATGCGTAATGACAACCGTGAGATTGAGGAGAAGTTACGGGAGGCCTTGGGAACTGCCCAGCACCGTGGGGACGCCATCAAACAGCTAAGAGATGAGCTCAAGCTGGCCAATAATAAAGTATGGGAAGCATAGGGGTGTTATGATATCTTTTGAGAGAAGAACTGATTGTGAAATAAAACTGCTTTGACTGAATTTAAGCACATGTATATCTACTTAATGGAAAAATCCAGCGTTGGCTCCTTATTGACTGACCTCTCTTGATTGCCTTTCAAATAGATTACATGAAGCTGTTCTCTGAGCAAAAAGTAAAAATTCTGAGGCCAGGAAGTTCAAACATATTCAAAGGTTTATGAAAGCCGTCTGTCTGAGGCCGAGTTCAGGATTAATGTTGTTATTTGACTTTTTAATTTCTGAACAAATATTACCAGGTACAAATGCTATTAATAATCCAGTAAGAGAAAAGGTGTCCCAAAGAAAGAAGACCCAATATAAATGAAGACTAAACTATCCAAAAAAATCCTATATTTTTCTTGAAAAAGTTCTCACAACTCCTATATTTTGCTGAATAAAGTTTCCCTATATTTCCTATATTTTAATTGAAGCATTTTTGACAGTCTGTAGTTGTGTTCCCTGACTGACTGATTTTTCTTGGTTTCAGTGTGCGGAGGCTGACCGGCGTATGGAACACATGGAAAAGGAGTTTCAGACTCTACATGGCCGTTATTCCTCGGCAACCAGAGAGGTAGTGTGCTTGAAAATAATTACTACGGGATAATTTCTTGTATAGTCAAAACCGTGATACAAGTTGTTTTATGAATTCTTATGGATTATTAATATCTCCCTTGGTACATTTCTACTTCTGGAGCAAATTGTAAATTGATATAAAAAGAAAAACAAGATAAAACAAATATTCCCAATACCTTTCTACATCTGGATCTAATTGTTAATTGACATAAAGAAATCAGCAAGAAAAACTCGCATGGCCCACCTTCATAGATCGCTATAGCTGGATCTAATGTAAGGTTGGCGCTAAGAAAACTGAATTAAAAGCAAAATGCTTGTTACTAAGAATGTAAGCTTAGAAAGTGTGAAAATTTACTTTTTTTAAAATAATGAACTTAAATTTTAGTAGCCAATTTGAGATTTTAGTGGCCATTGGTTATTTTGGCAACTTGTAATGGCTAACATTCTATCTCTGTTCCTTTTCTTCCCAGCTGGATCGCATGCAGGTGAGCCTGCAGGAGCGTGACAATATGACCGGCCAGTCGGAGACGCTGTTCAAGTCCAAGCTGACCGACAAGGAGGAGGAGGTGGCAAGGCTCAAGGCGGAGATCAACATCCTGCACGAGAAACTCTCACAGACACAGGCTCAGGTAAACTGCTGTGCTATTTCTCCTCTCACAGACACAGGCTCAGGTAAACTGCTGTGCAATTTCTCCTCTAACAGACACAGGCTCAGGTAAACTGCTGTGCAATTTCTCCTCTCACAGACACAGGCTCAGGTAAACTGCTGTGCAATTTCTCCTCTCACAGACACAGGCTCAGGTAAACTGCAGTGCGATTTCTCCTCTCACAGACACGCTCAGGTAAACTGCAGTGCGATTTCTCCTCTCACAGACACAGGCCTAGGAGGGATGTATGTTTTTTTTTACAGTTATCTCTATACATGTATTCATGATTGTGTTATGCAGGCAAACCATTACAGAACAGTGATGTACAATCTTTAAGCTCTGTGTGTTCTCTGTTTGTTTAACCCTTTGCATGCTGGGAAATTTGTCGTCTGCTAAAATGTCATCTGCTGAATTTCTAAAATTAGCATTTTCTTCGATTTTTTTCAAATAATACTATCAGAATAGCAAACAGTTTTGATCCCGATGAGACGCCACGTTCTGTGGCGTCTCATCTGGATCAAAACTGTTTGCAAAGGTCATCAGAATTCGGTTCCAGCGCTCAAAGGGTTAATGTTGTCTGAGCAATATGTTATCAAACATAAAGCAATGGCATAGTTGATAGAGTGTTGTCCTAGCGATTGGAAAATCCTGTGTTCAATCCACACTAGGGTGGTCCCAAAAATATGAAAGTATCAGGATAGTCTTCTTCAACCTGCCATTACATGATGCTACAAAGAGAGAAGCTGTTAAAAAAAAATGGGCTGTAAATAACAATATTTAGGACTTGCTCAACACTTTCAAGGTTTTTAATTCAAGTTGTGTTGAATATATGCATATGCTAATATTAGACATCACCCGATATTGCATATTGTTATGTTTCCATTTATTAATGACTTTTGTAAAGAGAATATACAAAAAAGACTGCTTATTTCCGCCAATACTGCCGAACTTTACGGTTATCCGGAAATCACATATGCTAATCAGATTTTGGCATCCTTTGAAATCCTGATTTCATTGTAAAAAAAAGTCAATACGTAATAGAAAATGCGCTACTTTAGTAGATTATTTCATTTGCACACTCTGAAAGTTTTCTAAAAATCTGTCTCCACCAAGACACCAAGTACTAGTTAACCCCAAGGAAAAGACTGAAGTGTTTTAATAAGACCTTTTTTTTTGATGCAATCGAGCTAAATCAAATCATCTGAAACTAAAAATTAAACACCAATTAATCCATATTTCTTCATCTAAGGGTGGCACAACAGAAAAAAAAATCAAAAGTTCATTCTCGACCAAGACACCAAGTACTGGTTAACCCCAGGGAACAAACTGGAGTGTGTGTTATCAAGCGTACCATTTAATCCATATTTCCTCATCTTCCTGTGGCAGATGCTGTCTCGAGAGGACCAGATAGGCCGCCTGCAGAGCAGCGTGCGAGACCTGACTGACGAGAGCGCGAAGAAGGAGATGGCCTTACAGAAACTGGAGAGGGACCTCAAAATGGCTGAGGACGGCAGGCACAAGACTGACGACAGCGTGAGTAAAGTTTGTTAGACTGTTACATACATTGCTGCAGAGTTCGGCTTATGAAATTATAAACTTTAGTCAGTGATATCCCCTAAATACTCTTTAGAAACAAATATGAGCCTCGCTCTGGTAAAATGAGACTTAATGCATGAGGGTAAAATGGGTCCGAGATTAGCCTGTGCAGTCCGCACAGGCTAATCAGGGACGACACTTTATGCTTTCATGGAATTATTTTGTTTGAAGGAAGTCTCTATTTATAAAAAAAAAAAACAGTATAGGCAGAAAGTGTCGTCCCTGATTAGCTTGTGCGGACTGCACAGGCTTATCTGGGATGGCACTGAATGCACGCGGACTGCACAGGCTTATCTGGGATGGCACTGAATGCACATGGGTTAGGCCCAGTTTTCCTAGAACAAGGCTCATATGGTAAACTTAAGTGAGTTGCATCCCCTGAATACTCTTTAGAATCACATAATGTCCTTTAAGTTGGTTTACTTGGTTTTTATAGTTGGTCAGTATGAACTTCATTGTTCATATTAATCTCTTATATTGTGTTCAATATGTTAATTTCTTATATTGCGTGTTTGAATACATGCTTGTCAAACATACCTTCAAGTCGTTTAGTCCTTAAGTAGTGCAGCCTTATTAAGGTGACATAAACATGACAAAAATAAACAATTTTATACTGCCATGTCACAATGAGATACATTAATTAAAATTGAGGATTCCAAGAATGATGACAGTATGACCTGGATCACTTAACTCCTGTATAAATGTTACATGTACTAACTTCTGCATGATGTTGTTGTTGAACTGGTACATAATACTGATTGATATATGAGTTTATTAGCTTACTGTAAAGTGATTTTTGACACGTTAATACCTCATTTCTTGAAATTCAAATAATATTTTATTTTCCAATATTACTTTCCATTCGGAGGGCCAAGGAAGGTTATTAGCTGTCCTGTGATTCACTTTTAAAATTCACTTAAATTCAATTACTCCCTTTCCCCAAATTCCTTATTTTTTATTAAGTTAATTTTAGACTTGTTAATTTAATATCACAGCATTTGATAAGTTGTTTGAAAGTGTAAGAGGTATTTTAATGCGTTAATGTGACCTTGACTTTAAAGTGTGTAGTCTTCTTGATTTAGGATTTCCTTTTGGAAGGGGTAAGTTAATACAAATGCAGCTTGTTCAATTGTAATGTTGCTAGAAATAAATAATGGCCTTGTTTAGCGTGTGATTGCAGCATACACATGTATTGTTTGATATAAGCTGATCATCATTCTAATTCCAGTGATGTTAATTTTGTATAGTAGGGTAAATCTCATTTATTTATTTACATTCATTAACTCACATGCAAGAGAGAGTTTTTACCACCAAGTATTCCATAAAAGATGAAAGTAAAAAAGCACAAACATCAATGAATGCTTTTTGCAAGTGTGTATAATTAATGCATTTGAATAACAACCTATGTGACTGTAAAGCTGCAGATATATTTATGTGCATTGTTTCTAGTTTGCAGGCAAGAAAATAATGTTTTGATAAAGAAATTACCTAGCATATTTCTTGGTGTCATTTTCTTTACCATGTATAACGTGCACCTAATTATTAATTCCAAATAAAGGTAAAAAGTGTTCTAATAAAGAAAACTGGCAAATCAGACCGCAACTAGGTACTATTCTTCTATTGCTCGATGGGTTAATCACGTGACTGAAATATTCATCAGTGTAACTGTATTTATAATATATTTTGTATTCAAAATATTATGCTTTTTTCTTATCATGAGCTACATGGCAATATAACTTTGACAAATTTTAAAATTATTCTCACAAATCTAACACCACAATTTCCACAATTTAGTTGCACAAACAGATGTTGCCCNTGTCATCACAGATTAGCCTGTGCAGTCCGCACAGGCTAATCAGGGACGACACTTTCCGCCTAAATTGGATTTTTACTAAGAAGAGACATCATTTAAAGGAAAAATTCCATTAGAGCGGATATTGTCGTCCTTGATTAGCCTGTTACGCACATGCATTATGCCCAGTTTCCTCAGATCAGCGCGATTCATTACAGCCCACGGGAGGCATATAGCAAAAGACCTGTTTTCTGCTTTGAAAATATTTGTAATTATAATTTATCAGTCATCATCAATTGCAAACCAAATAATATGAATATTTAGTTATGGCTTTGAATAAGGCTTTAAAGAAGTTTCCATTCAGTCACACAGTTTTAAGCCACTCTTTCTTTACTAGTCTTATTTAAAATGATTGCAATGCTTATATCTTAACCGCTGTCATTAACAAGTTAAAGTTGTTGAAAATTGTTGAGGTTATAAATCTTTGGCAAGTTCCCTGATTAATCTAAATTGCACTAGAAACTGCAAAAATATGGCCTTGGAATAAGAAAAAGTGGCCTTTTTTCTGTTTCCTTTCCGTATGTCCAACATTTTGTTTTGCAATCTTATTATGTTCAATTATTCATATTGTTTTCAACCTTGAGGCTGCTACTGGCACAACTGTTTTGAAGCTCGTGTTTATGTTTCTACCGCCAAATCAAAGTTTTAGGCCATTGTTAACAGGGGTACTTGATTTATTTTCATCCAACATGTCATCAGTTTTCCTCTGGGTACCTCTTTTGACATTCTAGAACAAAAGACCACATCGGAAACATTACACAACAAAATCTTCAAAAATGCTAACTGGAAAATATAAATTCCTTGAAATTTAAATTGTTTCAGAATGCACATGCCTTAATATAAGTTAACACGTGGAATATGATTATGAAAAGATACAGATATAATTATTACTATTGATTCTGAATTCGTTTATTGACTAATCAGTTTGTTTTTTCTAATGTTTTTTTTATTTTTTACACATTAAAGCAAATTGATATCATTGTCAAGGTATACATTTGTTTAGTTGTTAAGTTGATTTTAATGCATTTAATTTAAGTTATTTGTCTTGTTGTTGGCTGTTTTTTAAAAAAAAAAATCTGTTTCAAATTGTTTAATTTCTTGTCTGTGTTAACTACTGCAAATATTTAAGCCATCACTATTTCCTATTCTACTGCATTCAAAACAATGTGTTCTAATCTGTCATCAACCGTAAACAATATGTGTCTCAATGGCAGAACGCTCTCAAATAGTCCAATCTCGAAGTCATCACAGTGGGCCATTTATTGGGTTGAGTTACATTTGAATTTTTGAGTTCTGATGATTACTCCAGATAATTGTTTATGTACACGACACTATAAGATTTGCTGTTGAGATATTATACAAGTGTGTTGCAAGTTGAGGAACATTTTTATTCATTGCTGAATTACTAAGTGCTTAAAATGGAGTGAAAATAATTCAGGAACTGACTTGCATTCTGTTTAACCCTTTGAGTGCTCGAACCGGATTTTGAAGGTTTTTGCAAACAGTTTGGATCCAGATGAGACGCCACAGAACGTGGCGTCTCATCAGGATCCAAACTGTTTGCTATTCTGATAGTATTTTTGGAAAAAAAATCCAAGAAAATGCTAATTTTAGAAATTTAGCAGACAACATTTTAGCAGACGACAAATTTCCCAGCATGCAAAGGGTTAATTCTTAATTGTGTTAAGAAAAAAAATGTGCCTGTGAAATGTTTGCAAGGAATGATTGACTAAAATGGATCATTTACATGATTGGATACTTGAATATTTTATTGGAAGAGTTTAACACAATTGGGCACATCAATATTTGATTGCAATAATTGAACAATTTTGGGAACAGTTCAATGATATTGGTCCACATAAATTGGAACCCTGAACATGTTTAGAGTAGTTCAGCATTTTTGGATAACTAAACATTTTTGGAATAATGTAATCTTTCAAACACATACATTAGTTATTGGATTAATACGACACATTTGAAGAGTTTATCATGGCCTCTCCTGGAAGGAAGAAACTGGATCTCTCGGAGCTTGAGGTGGTTGTCTGTTCTGTTTGAGTGTTATGAGAGTTTTCAAAGTCTTTTGGTCTAACTGGCAATCCTGTATAAATCTCAAGTTTTATTTTTGTTTAAAATGCTCTTACACGTTGAAATAAAATTACGTTGTTTTTGCCTTACAGTGCATACATGTCATCAATATTTTTGCAGTTTCATTATTTTTTATGAAGACATATTCTTTGTGGTCAGTGTTTAACAATTAGCTAATTAGTAAAGGGTCTCTTTATTTTGCGTTAATTTTCTACCTTGTTGTAAAAAAGTGATTATTGTTATGGTTTACTTAATGCTTCTCTGTTGTTTACAGGGAGAGTTCAGTGATTTAATCAATATTGGTACTTCACTGTTGTAAACGGTTACAATTTACAGTGGTGATTACCAGTAATGTTAACAGTTTCATTTTAAATTATTTTTCCTGGTATAAGAAATGGAGTATCAACAACACCAGGCTCAGAATTTGTAAAATGACCTCATGGTTTTGATGTCATGATGTTATGATTTGTGCACAAGTTAGCAGTAAAGCCCTTTAAAAATGATACAAATGGTGGAAAAGGATCAAATAAAAAAATTGATGGATTCAGTAGATGATCAATAACTACCAAAACAAACAAATATCCTCTATTTCGCACCAAATAGGAGGCCAAAAATGTGTGTAAACAATTATGTTGCATTATGTGGCTATGGATTGTTGTTTATTTTATGCTTTCCAGTGGTTTATAGAGAAATATGAGTGAATTAAAACTGATAATTCACTGTTTCAAACAATGAAAATTAACAATGACAATTATTGATAATTTTCATTGTTTTACCAGAACTATTTTAAAATAATCATTTGAAAGCATAAAAGAATAAGAAAATTTGTTGGATTTGGTGGAATATTGCTTTTAATTCACTCGTGATCATAGTTAAAATATATTTTCTATGATCACTCTTCAATTAAAATCGATACTCCACCCAAATGAAACAAATATCCTTTATTGCTCACTATGCGTGTACTGTTGTATGTGACAGGTGAAGAGACGAGAGGACACAATCAAGCGACTCAAGATGGACTATGTGAACCTTCAGGAGATCAACAACAAACGAGAGGAGAAGGTGAAATAATCTTACTGTCTTTCTCCACACATATACAATTGTTTTTATGCCCCGAAGGTGGGAATATAGTGATCTTACTGTCCGTCTGTCTGTCCGTCTGAAATTCCGTCACACTTTGCGTTTAGGTTTCGAAAAATGCGGAAAAACATTCTGCGTTTAGGTTTAGAAAAATGTGGAAAAAGGGGGCATATGTCATCCTATGGTGACAAGCCTTGTTAAATCTCAACTCAAAAAAATAGTTCTGATATGGTTAAATTCAATTTGCATTGCAATTACAGAAAATGTTCAATAAGGTAGAATCCAACTGATTCTCACAGAATTATTGATAATTAATGTCTTAACAATGACCTCATAGCTAAATTCCTATGCTTCACAGTTCAAAATCATTTTAAGCAGCCCATTATTAATTCTCAATCATTAAATATTTCTGACACATATACAAAGAATTAAGGAATATAACTCCTGTCTGTATTGCAGGTTGGGTAAAAAGTTCCTGATAAAAGACACTTTAATGAAATGTCATGCATGTACAGAACATACCCTGTGTTAAAGTTTAAACGTGATGTGTATTGTAAATGATTGCAGGGCTGCTAATCCTAAAGCTCTTTATAAAAATCTTATTAAGATTAATAACTTAAGTTTTTCTTAAGGGAAAATTTTGCATCAAATGTTCTATGTGAAATCGAATGGTTTATGCTACATTATGATGAAATATTAATCATTTTAACAAAATGTACTTATTTGAGAAATACAAAATTTAATGTACTGTTTTGAAAACAATTAATACTATTTGAAAGTAATTGGATACTGTATTGATAACACTTCTTAAAAATTTCTTAAAGAGACAATGTATTTGGCAGATGAAGTATAGTTTACATAGATTGGATAAAATGGATGGAACTGTAAGTAAAAGGATGGATGGACAGATGTGTTTACTTTGTTTCAGCGTTCACTCGTTCATACCTCTGCGTGATTAAAAAGACTACGAATGTGAATTCCCTTTAGTAATCTTATTAACAGGATGTATCTTAAATACTAAATGTTTATATGCAATTTGTATTGTATGTGTATCACAGTAATAAAAACACAATATCTAAACCTTCACATAAGTAACAGCTAAAATGTTATTTACTATATCCGTCCTATTTTACTTACAGTTCTTTGTCTGTTCAAGGTGTTTAATTTTTCTAAGGTGTCTAATATATAGGAAATATTGTATTTACTTTGTTAATATTCTGAAATAATTTCTATTCAACAAGTTCAGGGCTGTAAAGACAGCAACAATGCTACGAATTACTCATCTAAATCATGTGATGTGTTTTTATGCCCACTTCTTCGAAGAAGAGGGGGTATATTGTTTTTGGCCTGTCTGTCATTCTGTCTGTGACTCTGTCTGTCTGTCTGTCTTTAAACTTTAACCTTGGTCATAACGTTTGCAATATTGAAGATAGCAACTTGATATTTGGCATGCATGTGTATCTCATGAAGCTGCACATTTTGAGTGGTGAAAGGTCAAGGTCATCCTTCAAGGTCAAAGGTGAAATATGCGGGTCAAAAGCGCTCAAAAGGGGTCATTGTGTTTCTGACAAACACATCCCTTGTTTAATTTTGTCAATAAGTGACTTGTTTTTACTTAAGTTTTATACGCTGAAAATATTATGTATGTTTTGTCTAATCGCAGACAATTTTCAGGCCCTGGAATTCAGTATAAGTAATTTATGAGCCACATCATGCGAAAATGGATCTTATGCTATATGTTAATTATATGAATTTAAATAACTGTAGAATCCACTACTCATTTCTTCATAGTCAAGATATTATGTGGGCGTATAGAACTATAAACTCAGGACCTGTTTGCAAAAATAAGCATTCAAAAAGATGCTTTTTATGCCCCCCGTAGGTGGGCATATAGTGATCGCACTGTCTGTCTGTCTGTCCGTCGTTCTGAAATTCCGTCACACTTTGCGTTTAGGTTTTGTGTTTAGGTTTCGAAAAATGGTCATAACTTTTTCAATATTGATCATAGCAACTTGATATTTGGCATGCATGTGTATCTCATGGAGCTGCACATTTTGAGTGTTGAAAGGTCAAGGTCATCCTTCATCAAAGGCCATTTTTTTTAAATATATTTTCAAACCGGCGCTGTAGGGGGCATTGTGTTTCTGACAAACACATCTCTTGTTAATTAAGATTATTAATGTGACATACTGAAAGTTAACTTAATAGGGCCATAATGAAAATTTAGTGCAGTTAAGCTATTATAAAGATTACTGTTTAAGGTGTTTATTTACTTGCACATTAACTGCTAGATTTAGGTGTCATTTACTACATTGTCCAATGGTTCTTGCAATTTTAGAGGGGGATTAATGGAGTAAGTTGAGTATAGAATAATATGCAAATGAGATGCACTCTGGGAAAATGGGGCTTAATGCATGTGGGTTAAGTGTTGCCCAGATTAGCCTGTGCAGTCTGCTTAGGCTTATCAGGGACAACACTTTCCGCGTATATGGATTTTTGTGTGTAAAGGAAGTTTCTTTTAAACAAAAATCCAGTCTAGGTGGAAAGTGTCATCCCTGATAAACCTTTGCGGACTGCACATGCTAATCTGGGACGACACTTTACGCAGATCAATTAAGCCCTGTTTTCTTAGAGTGAGGCTCAAATATATATGAATATGCAACTGTATTGCATAGTATTCATAGTGTAATATTGTAATATAACTAATTTTGGTTATGGTAAAATACTGCTTATCAATAGATACATAAAACTTGTTGATAATATCACATATGACATATATATGTTAATATATTTTGTGTCTAATTTTATAGCATTTATTACACATACAGAAATCACCTATGAAAACGCTGCAAATTTAAATGCTGACAGCACAACATCACAGCTTGTATTATTAAAAAACAAATTGCATTATAATTGTATAAAATAAAAAATAAAAATTTAGTAAAAAAATCAGGATTGTAAAATTTAGTTTCTAAAGGCACAACTAGCTGATGAAAGCAAAGCATGTATACAACTTAATTATAGGACTAGTATTATTTGTTTAAATTATTTTCCTGTCAAAAGCTTATGTTAGTGCTTTTTTAACAGTTTGCTTTTGTAAGTTAGGGCAATTGAAAGAACATCAAACAGTTAAACATTGTTAAAAGACAAATCAGGTGCACAGAGCTTGATGCATTTAGCTGATAGCACACACATAAATCATTGTATTTTGGTCTGGATCATTTTATTTGCATTTAAGTAAATGCGATTTTAATTCATTATCCTATTTTGTTGTAAAATGCTTATTTTATGTTGTTTATGGTATGACTGGTCTGATTTTGTTGATACCTTTACATACATTGTACATGTATATTGATGACTTTAAGTTTACTTTAATGTACATAGTATATTGATTTGTGAGCACAAATGTATTTTTAGTTTTGTCTACATATGATATGGAGGTATACATTATATGTATTATATAGTCTTGTTTTGCTCTGAACCAACACTGTAGTAGTCGGGTCAATATATGAAGAAAAAACTATCAACCCCCAAAAAATTGCTACAAAAGGTATTTTAACTTATCCTGGTAGGGCAGGAGGTCCTTTATAATATATTAAAAGTTTACTAAAATCAGACTTCCGGAAAGTGTTTTTTTCAAGATGGCCGCCATTATGGCCCCATAACAAAAAGTTAACATGAGGCGTTTTCTTGTTTAGATAAACCAGCTAGAGCGAGAGATTGAACAGCAGAAGACCCAGCTTAGAACAGCCAATGCAGAGGTATGAGCCTCGCTCTGAGAAAATGGGGCTTAATGAATGTGCTTAAAGTGTTGTCCCTGATTAGCTTGTGCTGTTTGCACCGGCTTATAATCTGGGACGAAACTTTCTGTTAAAACTGAATTTCGGTTAAGAAAAGATTTCCTTTTTTTTTTTTTTAATAAAAGCATAAACAGTCCAAGGTTTTAAAAAAAATCTGCTCCTTGCCAGCTGATGAAAATAAAAACTAGTCAAATATCTGAATGTTGTCAAAATGGCATGATAATGTTCTTAACCTTTTATCTTTCAGTTTGTTATAACAAGTTTATTCTCACTCTTTCCTACAAAACATTAGAAGTATTAAAAAATTCAACAAGATTTGTTGTGTTTTAAATATACCTTGTTGCAATAAAACAAGGATATGATTGTATGTTGCGTGTTCTGAGAAAACTAGGCAAAATGCTTGTGCGTTAAGTGTCATCCCAGATTAGCCTGTGCAGTTTGCACAGTCTAATCTGGGACGACACTTTCCGCCTAAACTAGATTTTCGCTAAGAAGAGACAGCATGTACACAAAAAATTCCATAGAAGAGGAAATTGTCGTCCCTGATTAGCCTGTGCGGACTGCACAGGCTAATCTGGGATGACAATTTACGCACAAGCATTTTGCCCAGTTTTCTCAGAACACGTCACATATGTGCAACTTGCTCCTCGTCCTCAGATTGAGGGCAGGAAGTCGTCGATAGCGACGCTGGAAGGTCAGGTGGAGGAGCTGAAGAAGCGCAGCGGTAACCAGCTGGACGAGATCAACCGCCTTGAGGACCAGGTCCGCGCCATGACCATCGACCAGACCGCTATGCACTCCAAGATTGAACAGCTCCAGTCAAACGTACGCTATGTGTTTGATCCCTCTTAAGTCATAAGGCAGTTTAGTTGATCTTCACTTTAGAGGCCAGGTGATGTTTCCTTGGGCAATAAGGTTTTAATCAGCAGCACAAGCCCATGCCAAAATTGAAAATATTCCAATAAAAACTGAATTGCGGGAGGTTACAGTTGAAATTCTAAATTAGTCCAAACTTTAATGACTTTAGTTGGTTTCTTTGGTAGGAATTCTGGGTCCTTACATAATACAGCCTCGGGTACAAAAGGGCCTCTTCAAAATACACACTCAAAAATAAATACGTGATTATTACCTAACCAAAAGACCATTACATTGATACAGAGACTTATAGAGGTATATGTGTTATGTCACCTATGTACTATAGCATACGACTATATCTGTTGTGTGTTGCCTATGTACCATTGCTTATAAGACTACAGTCGAAACTGAAAACAGCGGTCAGTCAAGGGAAATTACCAAAGTGACCGTTGTAGACAGGTGGCCGTTGTTTTAAGATGACCACTTTTTTGATCGTTGGTCAGTTGGTAATATTGCTTGGCCGTTACCCCACCCAGTCGTTTCGTTTCGTAAACATAGCTAATTTAAAAAAAGGCTTATTGCCGATAAATTAGTATAACATAAATTATTTATAGTGAATACAACAAATTAATATCTTATAAATTGATTTAAATTCATACCTATTCTTAAACGTATGAGTTTATAAACGATAATAATGTTGTTTACTCATGCATCTCTTGAATTCGGTTAATCCGACATTTCGTATTATGTTCATTGGAAGATATTTTTACCTAACGGTTTGCATGTGTCAATGACGTCACGTCCGCAAAAGTAATAGTGTATCGCTGTTATAAACCGAAAGTACGGCATAACGATATCGTTCTCATGTAAAACAATCCAAAAGTTTTTAACAGACGTTTTACGTGACAAAATGTCATCTTCCATAAATGCTGAAAGTTTGTTACAAAAGTTGCAATTCGATACCCGTTGTGCCACAATAAACGATCACTAATCCTTTTATCACCTTCTTATAATAACACACGCTAGATAAGTGTTGTTATTCACACCTTATCAGCGATAAAGATCTATTGATTTTGTCACGCGCTATTACTNACATTTTGAGTGGTGAAAGGTCAAGGTCATCCTTCATCAAAAGTCCTTTTTTTTAATATATATTTTCAAAGCAGCGCTGTGGGGGCATTGTGTTTCTGACAAACAGATTATTAATGTGACATACTGAAAGTTAACTTAATAGGGCCATAATGAAAATTTAGTGCATTTAAGCTATTAGAAAGATTACTGTTTAAGGTATTTATTTACTTGCACATTAACTGCTAGATTTAGGTGTCATTTACTACATTGTCCAATGGTTCTTGCAATTTTAGAGGGGGATTAATGGAGTAAGTTGTGTATAGAATAATATGCAAATGAGATGCACTCTGGGAAAATGGGGCTTAATGCATGTGGGTTAAGTGTTGCCCAGATTAGCCTGTGCAGTCTGCTTAGGCTTATAAGGGACAACACTATCCGTGTATATGGATTTTTTTGTGTAAAGGAAGTTTCTTTTAAACAAAAATTCTGTCTATGTGGAAAGTGTCATCCCAGATAAACCTTTGTGGACTGCACATGCTAATCTGGGACGACACTTTACGCAGATCAATTAAGCCCTGTTTTCTTAGAGTGAGGCTCAAATATATATGAATATGCAACTGTATTGCATAGTATTCATAGTGTAATATTGTAATATATCTAATTTTGGTTATGGTAAAATACTGCTTATCAATAGTTACATAAAACTTGTTGATAATTATCTCATACATGTATATATATATGTGTTTATATATTTTGTGTCTAATTTTATAGCATTCAATTACACAAACAGAAATCACCTATGAAAACGCTGCAAATTTAAATGCTGACAGCACAGCATCTCAGCTTTTATTATTAAAAAACGAATTGCATTATAATTGTATAAAAATGAATTTGAGCTTATGGGTTATACAATAAAAATTAAGCCAAAAATCAGGATTGTAAAATGTAATTTCTGAAGGCACAACTAGCTGATGAAAGCAAAGCATGTATTAAACTTAATAATAGGACTAGTGCCATTTGTTTAAATTGGTATTTTCCAGTCAAAAGCTTATGTTAGTGCTTTTTTAACAGTTTGCTTTTGTAAGTTAGGTCAGTCGAAAGAACATCAAACGGTAGAAAACATTTTAAAAAGACAAATTAGATGCACACAGCTTAATGCATTTAGCTAATAGCACACACATATATCATTGTATTTTGTTCTGGATCATTTTTTTGCATTTAAGTATTTGCAAATTAATTCATTTTCCAATTTTCTCGTAAAATGCCTATTTTATACAACATATGATGTGACTGGTCTGATTTTGTTGATACCTTTAAGTACACTTTAATGTACATAGAATATTGATTTGTGAGCACAAATGTATTTTTAGTTTTTTTCTACATATGCTATGGAGGTGTACATTATGTATATAATATAATCTTGTTTTGCACTGAACCATCACTGTATTTAACATGTGGCGTTTTCTTGTTTAGATAAACCAGCTAGAGCGAGAGATTGAACAACAGAAGACCCAGCTGAGAACAGCCAATGCTGAGGTAGGGGGCACATTTGAGCCTTGCTCTGGGAAAATGGGGTTTAATGAATGTGCTTAAAGTGTCTTTCCTGTTTGCACAGGCTAATCAGAGACAAAACTTTCTGTTTAAACTGGATTTCGGTAAAAAAGAGACTTCCTTTTAACAAAAATTCAATAAAAGCAGAAACTGTCAAAGGCCCAAAAAAACTATTTTAAGCAATAGAAAGTTAAAATGTATAATGAAAGAATTGGCAACTCTAAATACATGCATATAATAAAACAAAGATGTGATTGTGCAACTTGCTCCTCATGCTCACAGATTGAGGGCAGGAAGTCGTCAATAGCAACGCTGGAAGGCCAGGTGGAGGAGCTGAAGAAGCGCAGCGGAAACCAGCTGGACGAGATCAACCGCCTTGAGGATCAGGTCCGTGCCATGACCATCGACCAGACAGCCATGCACTCCAAGATTGAACAGCTCCAGTCAAACGTACGCTATGGGTTTGATCTCTCTTAAGTCATAAGGCAGTTTAGTTGATCTTCACTTTAGAGGCCAGGTGATGTTTCCTTGGGCAATAAGGTTTTGCTCAGCAGCCATGCCAAAATTGAAAATATTCCAATAAAAACTGAATTGCGGGAAGTTACAGTTGAAATTCTAAATTAGTCCAAACTTTCATGACTTTAGTTGGTTTCTTTGGTAGGAATTCTGGGTCCTCACATAATACAGCCTCGGGTACAAAAGGACCTCTTCAAAATACACACTCAAAAATAAATACGTGATTATTGCCTAAATAGCATACGACTATATCTGTTGTGTGTTGCCTATGTACCATTGCTTATAAGACTGTATCTGTTGTGTGTCTCACTCTGTAGATGGCCAATAAAGATGACTTCATTCAGCAACTGAAGGCAGATCTCGCCTCCATACACAGACAACAGAAGGAGACAGTAGAAAAGGTATACTGTAAAAACTTTACTTTTGTCATACTAAAGAAATTCAAGATCTAGAGACTTTTTACTGATGCTGCTCTTTTCTTCAATTATTTTCGAAAATGTTCTGAATAATTTTTCATGCACAATATTTAATTTAGTAATGTCTAATATATAATATATTAAATTGCATGTTTATGCTCCCTAACCCTATAGTGGGTGGAAGCAAACAGTTGCCGGTTTGTCCACCTGCCTGAAATTTTATTTGTAATTGCTGGTTATTTTTATGCCCCCTTTAAAAAGAAAGGGGGGTTTATTTTTTTCGCCTGTCTATCTGTCATTGTGTGTGTCTGTCTTAAAAGTTTAACCTAGGTTAAAGTTTGGTCATAACTTTTGCAATATTGATCATAGCAACTTGATATTTGGCATGCNTTTTTTTTTTTTTTTTTTTTAAATCAAAGCGGGGTGTTTCTGACAAACACATCTCTTGTTTTTCTATATTAAGTGAACACCTGTGGCGGCCTGCAAGCGGCGTCCAGATAAACAAAATGTCCCCTCATTATCTCAAACAGTTCAAATAGGATCATAATGAAATTTGGTCATAATGTTTGTGGGCCTACTATTTCGGACAAGTTGTAAAACAAGCCAGTTGGTATGAAGCGCTCCAGAACTATGGCTTTAAATCATCCCAAAATAAAACATCTGTCACAGATCAATGTAACCCAGAGGGCGTATTTTGTGACAAGTTTGCACTCTTGTTATGGAATTGAGTGTTTGTATGCTTAAACAAATTTCTTTAAATGTTTCTTTCTTGCTTGATGACCGTCCTTCCATCCATAACGCTATTTGTTTCCGTGTGAGGTCTCAGCCACTGATGATCAGAATTTGATTTAACATCTCAAAGGTTGGGCATGCGCATAGTTGCCACAGAATTTCGGTCCAATCATTTTTCAGGGGGTTATATTTTACACATTGTAAAAGAGGACAGTGAATTAGATAACTATAAGCCTGTTAACCATGCCCTTTTAAATGTTGAATCTGCCTTTTTTGATTTTTATGCCCCCGAAGGTGGGCATATAGGGATCGCACTGTCCGTCTGTCCGTCCGTCTGTCCGTCCGTATGAAATTCTGTCACACTTTGCGTTTAGGTTTTGCGTTTAGGTTTCGAAAAATGTGGAAAAAGGGGGCATATGTCATACTATAGTGACAAGCCTTGTTTTAAATTAAATAGGCAGACTTGAAACAACTTCTTGGCTTTAAGGCAATAATATGAATTGTGACTTTATTAATTATTTAGAATTTTGTTGGGGCATGCTTTTAACATTTTCGTGTGTTCAGGTCAATAATATATGAATTGAGTTGCTAATGTCAATGACTGAGGTTATAATAATTCTGATAAACCATGTGATAATTATTTATAACTCTACAACAAAACGAACTAAGTAAATGAACAAATATAGGAAAAAATGAAACAACAGAAACATTATTGGGGGAAAACTCCCTCTATAGGTCATTGTGTCATAGTAGATATGGTGTCGGTTTAGCGACCATGAGATCACAAGTTGATCCCCACTGTGTGAGCGTACTTTTGATTTTCCAGAAAGCCACAAAGTACTGGTCCTCCCCAGGAAACGGACTTGAGAGCGTTTCCATTAGCCTAAGGCTTTTGATGCAATAAAATAAATAGGTTTGAATTAAATTAAACTATTAAACTCTATGGCAGGTTGTTGTGCGTGACGACACTATCCAGAAGCTGAGCGCAGACATTGGCAAGCTGAAGGGCAAACACGAGGAGAAACTGCGCGAGTGCCAGAAGCAGACGGAGACCATCAAGAAGCTGCAGGACGCCCTCACGCAGTGTCACTACGACCTTGACGAGTCACGCAAGAAGTCAGAAGAGGAGGTGAGATAAACTGCAGGAGTTTTTCTAGCCATTTTGGGAACAGGAGTCTGGTCGAATTGCAATTTTTTAAATCGATAAAATAACTAATTTGGGGATTTTTTATCTGCAAAATGGACCAAATAGGGATTTTTTTATCAACAAATGTTGACTCAATAGGCCTTTTCCTGGCCATTTTGGGAAAAAATGCAATGCTCACAAAAAGTTATAGTTATATACTCCGTTACATGTTTATGAGAAATAAAATTGAGATATAATAATCATGAAACACTTCTTTCTAAAAAAAAATAATATTTAATTGGGAATGTTTTTTACAATTTCGGTTTGGGATCAGGTCTGTTTGCTTTGGGATCGGGTCCGTTTTACGGCTTTTTTAAATAGCAGAAAAAAAACCTGAACTGGGGGATAGTCCATTAAAATCCCTCCAGATGAATGGTGTTTTGTTACATGTTTTGGAGGCAAACTGTTGGTTATGTTGTGAGATGTTTTGGTTTACTCTTTTTGGTCAATTACCTTCAATGCAAAGTCTTTGCAAATCCTTGAAAAACATTGATAATCAAAAATGCTCATCAATCTTATGAAGTCTTCTAGATAATTGAACTTTGTTGAAATTGTATAGACTTTAAAATGTGTTCAAAGGAAACTAACTATGTTTCATATGCAACAGAACCAGTCACTTGTACCATTAGTAAAATTAAAGCAACTGATGCTTCTTTTAGCTTGTAACGCATGAATGTATTATTTTGTGTGCTGAATCCAACAATTTCCATGATCTGTTTTCTAGAAAACAAGCATGGATGAGCAGGTGAAACATCTGCAGGAAGATCTGTTGGAGTCGCAGTCCCAGTACAGCAAGTGTTACAATGATGTGAGTACTCTAGACACGCTCTACCTAGTGTTAGTTTAAACCTATTTATGTTGGCTTGATTGCATCGAAAGCTTTTGGCTTATTGAAACGCTCTCCAGTCTGTTTCCTGGGTAGAACCAGTACTTGGTGTCTTACGGGGAGATCTAAGAACGCTCCCACACTGGGGCTCTAACCAGTGACCTCCCGGTCGCTAACGGACATCATATCTACTACGCCACGGCGACCTTACTAAGTGTTATAGCCAAGTACAGCAAGTGTTACAATGATGTAAGTACTCTAGAACCCTCTACCTAGTCTTATAATCAGGGGTGAGATTTCTCCTTTTTTCAGCTGATTTCCTCCTTTTGAGAGTCAAAATGTCTTCGCTAGTCATTCTTATTTTTAATAGATCTGTTAAATAATAATGTCTTCTGAATGACCCAGTAAGTGGGTCGCGTAATTTCCTCCCCTGAGAAGTTTCCACATTAACACATCTGTCTAAGAATGGACCCCATACTTTTATTTCTTTACTGTAATATCATCGATTCATTTTCTTTTTCCATAAAACAGAATAAAGCATATATATAGATTCACATGATACAAAAATGCAGATTTAGTCGTAGGTTTGGATTCGTGTTGTTTTACCATGCATGAAAAATGTTCATCTTTAATTTTCACCATAAATGACTGATGTTCAGTATCACAGTCAGTCCTTGATTTGGGAACTCAAAATGTTCTTATATCGTAAAATTATGCACACTGAGAGTTCCCTCCCATTTTCTCCCAGTTAATGAAGGCAGAGGATGACATAGAGAAGCTAAAGGCAGACAACTCCAACCTGAACAAGATCGGCATGTCCAACACGGAGGAGTTGTCATCCCTGCAGGAGCAGGTGCACCAGCTGGAGCTTGACCTTACCATCTCCCAGGAGAAACACAGGACCTGTCAAAAAGAGGTATGTGGACATTAAAGCCGTGTTCTTGGAAAACTGGGCTTAATGCATGCACGTAAAGTGTTGACCCAGATTATCCTTTGCAGGCTTTCAGGGACGACACTTTCTGCCTAGACACTTTTTTGGTTTAGAAGAGACTTCCTTAAAATGAAAAATTCCATAAAAGCGGAATGTGTCGTCCCTGATTAGCCTGTGTGGACTGCACAGGCTTCCTTGGATGTGAAGATACGCATTTGCATTAATGCAGAATGAGGTTCATTATTGTTTGACTAGTACGGCACAACTGATCTTTTGTTGATTTGAAACTCGACAAATATATAGGTACAAACAACTTTTTACTAATAATTATGCTCTTGTGTCACTTGAATATTCGCATTTTGACTAAATGTTGAGGTCACTTTAATTTCAATTAAGATCCATAAACCTTTGGAATTTGTATTATCCCCTCTTCAAAGAATGTGGCATATTTCACATTGTTTATGTTTTAATTGTTTGAAAAAAGCAGTCTGCTTCATTGAGCTCACGTTGTATTGCCCAACAGGGAATATTTACTGTGTTTTCCCCATGTCTTCTAGGTTGCCAATAGAGACCAGGCCATCTTGAAGTTACAGACAGATCTGGACACGACCCAAGAGAAATATTCAGGAGCTGTTGAAGAGGTACACACTACTCAAATAGTTCTTATACATAAAATTTTGAACTTGAATTTAAAAAAAAATGTTGACATGAAAGTACGGTCAAATTGCTCTTATGTGAATGACTATTATATGAGAAAATGGTATTATACGCATAAAAGCTGCGGTCCATCATTTGGCCTTCTTTCTTTAATGATAAAAAGATGAGATAATACCAATTGCAATTATACGGAAAATGCAATAATACAAACAATTATCACGGTCCAAAAACAATTCATGATGTGTGAAAATTGAGGCGATTATTGGAGTAGTCAACTTGTGGTCATTTTTACAATTCTTCAATGGACAGTCATTATCTTTTTTGCACGATAAAAGTGAGAAAGCAAAATATGCTATACACTCCTAAAAAAATTGACATTTATGACTTAGCTGGATGAACTGTAATTTATTAATATTATAATTGTTGAGTGCCGATAGTTATATAAATATATGTGAAGTCTTGTAATTAAAATAATTATTGAATGAATATTTAAAACAAACCTGTCTTGTATACATATGTATATATTTAACATGTAGTAATCATACATAATTATTGTACATCAAACCTCTTTTCATAATTGATGAAATTTTATGTTTTGTTTTGTTTAGGAAAGATGTGATTACAAGCGAAATGCTTTTATACTTATAGTCTGGTCCAGAATATGTGTTTAGCTGGGTTTCAACTGTACTGTATTTAAATTTTCATTTATAACAAGAGTGCCTGTTGGATGGTAAGATAAACTTTATATTGAGTTATTATGTTAAAGGTTTAGTTATTTTGTTATGTTATGTTTCAATTTGCAAATATCAAATAGGAATATCGTTTTGCTGAGAAGTTATATTAATGAATTAATAGTATTGATTTTTACTTTTGTGACTGATGAATTTTTGCAGTGTAATATTCGTGACAACGAGGTCCAGAGACTGAACGGCAAGGTGAAACAACTGCAGCAGGAGATTCGTAATCTTAACGGGGCAATGGAAGACCGCGATCAAAAGGTACGTTGGAAGAATGTGTTATTCTCTAAAGGGTAACATTATGAAACGTGGATCTAGTTTAATGCTTTTTATGCCCCCTTCTTCGAAGAAGGGGTATATTGTTTTTGGCCCGTTTGTCTGTCATTCTGTGTGTCTGTCACAAAACTTAAACCTTGGTCATAACTTTTGCAATATTAAAGATAGCAACTTGATATTTGGCATGCATGTGTATCTCATGGAGCTGCACATTTTGAGTGGTGAAAGGTCAAGGTCATTCTTCAAGGTCAAAGGTCAACACAAAAAAAACGCAATAGGGGGCATTGTGTTTTTGACAAACACATCCCTTGTTTTAAATGAATATGTTGTCAGATTTGCAATGTGCTTATTGCCAATTATATTCAATATCTTTTGGGGGGAATTAAACAATAGGCAATTTTTTTGGTATATTGTTTCACAAACTAATTTTTTTTTTTTTTTAATGAGCTGCGTTCTGGGAAAACTGGGCTTAATGCATGTGCGTAAAGTGCCATCCCAGAGAAGCCTATGCAGTTCACACAGGCTAATTAGGGACAACACTTTCCGCTTTTGTAGAATTTTTGGTTTAAAGAAAGTTTCTTCTAAACAAAATTGTATTTCTATGCAGAAAGTGACAACACTTTTACGCACATGCATTAAACTCAGTTTTTCCCGAACTTGGCTAAAACCAGTAGCAATTTGGGGTTAAGACTCTGAACTTATCAAGCTTCTGTGCTTCAGGGTACAAGGGACCAGAAGACTATTCAGCAGCTTCAGCATGATCAGGAAATCACTTTACAAGAGGTAGGTAGGGGCCCTGGTCGCTCACCTGGCTTAGTAGATGGGTTGGGGTAGGGATGGGGTCAGTTTTGTGCTTTGTAAATACTGAACTTAATAAATTAAGACCGTTTCCAATTTTCCTGATGCACTGTCAATATGTTATATTCAGTACAACAGATTTTAAGACTTTCAACAATTTGAAGAATTGTTTATCAAGATGTATTATTTGATTAAAACTTAATGTTAATTTGCTTTCACGGATAATTGAGATTATAAATGAGTGTCCTGCATATACATGTATTCTTTCTCTTCATCCAGTTTCAGTGTTTCATGCATTTTTTTAACAGATGGTGAAATAGTGTTATTGGTTGCACAAACTTAAAACTCTGCACAGTGGTTGTGTATAGAACAATATACTTTACTAGCAATGGTATAATATACCCTTCCTTTATCATGGTAGATTGGAATTTGGATGGTTGATTTCTGATAAAAAAACTCGCTTCTAAATCTTATATTGTATTCATACTCTTGCACTTTAAGGAACAGTATAAGAATAAGGAAATATTGGCCACAATAGATATGATGGGTGGAGTAGCCCAACAGGTGTTTGTTACTGTACCATTTGAATTGCACATAAGGCATCAGTGCTGTAAACCTAGTGACTAGTTAACTCTTTCCCCCTCAGAAGTAAAGTGAAAACGGCTTTTGCAGCCAGCATAAAACCAGAACAGCCTGCAAGTAAATTGCTCATCGGTATGTTAGGGTTAAAATGAAGCCTTTAAAACTAGAATCTAGTAGGAAAAGCCTTCAATTTAATTTGATTTTCTAAGGGACTACACACATGTCAAAATGAGTATCTAAGTGTTAAAGGGTTAATGGACTTAATGTAAATGTATGTGGGTTGGTGATTTATTTAAACCAAAATTTAGACATTTAAAATAGAAGACTGCTTGGCCATGGCCTATTCTCATTGATATAAAGAAATATTTTTCTAATTTTGGTACCAAATTTTGTTGGACAGTGCCATTCCTTATTGACCGGCTATGTATTATTTCATTTTCATCATATTTATGCCCCCCTTTGAAGAAGAGGGGGTATATTGTTTTGCACATGTCGGTCCGTCCGTCCGTCCTCCAGATGGTTTCCGGATGATAACTCAAGAACGCTTAGGCCAAAGATCATGAAACTTCATAGGTACATTGATCATGACTGGTTTCCAGATGATAACTCAAGTTCGCTTACGCCTAGGATCATGAAACTTCATAGGTACATTGATAATGACTCGCAGATGACCCCTATTGATTTTCAGGTCACTATGTCAAAGGTCAAGGTCACAGTGACTCGATATAGAAAAATGGTTTTCGGATAACTCAAAAAAGCTTACGTTAAGGATCATTAAACTTAATAGGTACATTGATCATGACTTGCAGATGACCCCTATTGATTTGCAGGTCAGTAGGTCAAAGGTCAAGGTCACGGTGACTCGACACAGTAAAATGGTTTCCGGATGATAACTCAAGAATGCTTACGCCTAGGACCATGAAACTTCATAGGAACATTGATCATAACTGGCAGATGACACCTATTGATTTTCAGGTCACTAGGTCAAAGGTCAAGGTCACATTGACTCTAAAAAGTAAAATGGTTTCCGGATGATAACTCAAGAATGCTTAGGCCTAGCATCATGAAATTTCATTGGTACATTAATCATTACTGGCAGATGACCCCTATTGATTCTCAGCTAACAAAGTCAAAGGTCAAGGTCACAGTGACTCGAAACAGTAAAATGATTTCCGGATGATAACTCAAGAATGCTTACGCCTAGGATCATGAAACTTTATAGTTACATTGATCATGACTGGCAGATGACCCCTATTGATTTTCAGGTCACTAGGTCAAAGGTCAAGGTCACAGTAACTCAAAACAGTAAAATGGTTTCAGGATGATAACTCAAGAATGCTTACGCCTAGGACCATGAAACTTCATAGGTACATTGATAATGACTGGCAGATGACCCCTATTGATTTTCAGGTCACTAGGTTAAAGGTTAAGGTCATAGTGACTCAAAACAGTTAAATGGTTTCCTGATGATAACTCAAGAATACTAAGGCCTATGATCATGAAACTTCATAGGTACGTTGATCATGACTTGCAGATGACCCCTATTCATTTTCAAGACACTAGGTCAAAGGTCAAGTTCACAGTGACAAAAAACGTGTTCACACAATGGCTGCCACTACAACTGACAGACCATATGGGGGGCATGCATGTTTTACAAACAGCCCTTGTTTAGTTTGTTATCATTGGATGTAAATGTATGGCTTGGTTTAACTTTAATGTTTTACAGTTTAATTTATTATTTTGTCCTTTCAATTTTGAAGATTTCATTTGAAGCTGTCTTCTCATTGAAATAGAATGAAAGAACTGGCTTTAAAAAATTGTGTTTGTATTTTATGTTGTCTTTGTATAAAAATTAATTGTTTCCATAATAGTTTGTAACATTATTATGTTTATTTATTTGAGAATTCGAGTTTATTAATGCCTATGATAATTTTCATTAATTATAACATGAACAATCTACAACTGAACACCACAATTGTGTCATGACCGAAATCGTTAAGTCAAATTAAATGTATTGAGTAGTATTAAACACAAAGTGTGTTGTATTTTAGAGATATCGAATTTTGTTTTGTTGGTACTCTACAGCCACTGCTGTAGAAATGCTATTATAATAATACTTGACTTATCTCATTGAAACCACTTCTGTTTAAAACTTACAAAAACCCAAACAGAAAGCCAGTTCTTTATTCTGTTGCAATTACTGTGAAAACCAGAAAGGTAAAATGCAAGTTAACAAGTACTTCATTATGATTTTTGTGAATATAAGCATGACTTACTGCAACAAAGAGGCATGTGTTTGAACATTTGGAATGGTACACATTACCTGTGATGTCCAGGTGTGGTCACTTGTTTAATTTGCTCTTAAAAAATAATTTTTGTTTATGATGATATCACAAATGCAATTCTTTTATTTATACTCCTGATAAGTTATTGAATTGTCAAAACATTTGCCCTTGATTTTTGTTTTAGGTTATATTATACTCTTTAATAGAACGTTATAGCTATGTTCTTTTAAATTTAAATTGAAGTTCTGCCCATTTTAAAAACTATTGGTTAGTCAGTAAATTATTTCTGGAAATATCTCAGGGTAAATGCAGCCTGCCTTATGTAAAAGTATGTTTAGTTTGTAATAGTCCGAGCCTTCCCCCATGCACTGATGGCTATATGGTGCACATTAATTGTTAGTATTTTAGTTTGTTGTGGCACCTTGTTTGGATTCATGTTCTGTGTTTATTATTTTGAGAGTACTAGTGCAAAGCATGTTAATTGAGCCTTGTTCTGAGAAAACTGGGCATAATGCATGTGCGTAAAGTCTCGTCCCAGATTAGCCTGTGCAGTCCGCACAGGCTAATCAGGGACGACACTTTCCGCTTTTATGACATTTTTCGTTTAAATGAAGTCTCTTCTTAGCAAAAATCAAATTTTGGCGGAAAGTGTCGTCCCTGATTAGCCTGTGCGGACTGCACAGGCTAATCTGGGACGACACTTTATGCACATGCATTATGCCCAGTTTTTTCAGAACGAGACTCAATTTGCAACATATTTGGTGCAAAGCTGTCAAGGTTAGAAGATCTTTATCAATTATTGTGTTGTTAAAAACACAATTCAACTAATTTCTATGTGCTGAGCAAAAACTTGCAAAAAAATGAAATATAGCACACCGATACTAGATGTGTTTTTGTCAAGATTTATATTTTATAACTTTTACTTGTTTTCTTAGGACATGAATCGAAAAAAAGATGCCATACTTTATGGGGATGTTAATTAAGGTTGATTGTGTTTACTTTATTGTTATTTATATTGGTTCTGTTTTAATTGCTTTTACTTTAGACACAGCATCAGGTAAATGGTCTATTCCGTACAGAGTTTTGGTTCTACGCTTTACAACTGTATGTGTCAGCAGAGTTTTGACTGTATAATTACATTTACATCTGTTTTGTGGAGTCTAAAATATTTCTGATATAACTCTCATAATATTTTTGCATAAACAAATAATTTCATTTAGCTTTTAAAAGCTACTAACAAAACAAATATGTTTTTTCAAATAACATCAACTTAAAAAATGATTATTAATCTTCACATCTTCTTAAACTACATGTCTACATTGATTTCTGTCTAATTTAAAAAAGTTAAAATATTAATTTTGTATCCCATGTCTTTGCAAAGATTTTCTTTTTGATCAAAGTTCCTTTAGTGGTAATGTTGTAGCTTTAGAGAAAGTTCATACTTCAGACCCCCATAATTATGATTAGATGTGAACTCTAGCAACACAAAAGATATTCCTGGTTACGTGGGATTATTTTAATGAAATAATGATTGGTGATGGGACCAGAGTCATCATGTGTACATTTGACAGAGAAATAATAATTCCCTGTATGCATTACTTTTAGAAAGGTTTCAATAATAAATAACTGACAAAGGCTTGCCTTGATTATTTGCATGCATATTTAAAAAATCCAATCTAAGTCATTTACAGTTGATTCATTTCTCAAAACTGTTTTGGAACAAACATGTCTAAAAACAACAGCTAACTTAAATTTCAGATTTTTAAAAAAGTGAAAGTCACATTCAAAGTCATAGTTGTATTATTACCACAAAGTAATGTGCCTTTTTGTGCTTAAAAGAAAAAAATGCTGTCCAACTAAGAATAATTTTTAATAAAATTAGTTCGTTTTTTTTCCCCTAGGTACATGGATTATATTTGCAATTTTATTCATATCCTTTCTGTCAAATGTACATGTTGATTCTAGATGAACATTCTTTGTTCAAATGTCGAGGTAAAAATGTTGGATCACTTTCACTTTCTTTCAATAGTTCTTTTTAGTTAACTTTCATGAACTTAAAATAAACAACAAATTAATTTACCTGTAGCATGTCTACTAAAACCTAATAAAAATGATGACTTGTTTGCTATATGGTGCATCTTCCAATACAAATTAAAATGAATATTTACAATAATTTAATCATTTTACGCATAATTATTGTGTTTGTTAATGAAACAATCCATATCTTTTAGGTACTTATACAATATAAAGTGTTCTGAACGCAGAATTTATAATATGTTAATATTTGTTCCCCAATTTATGTCCCCTGTAAAATAGAACACTTTCCTTAGATTAATAGTCAATTAAACGATGAGTGTGTGATTATATTGTGTATAATATATATTGATACCGAATAAATGTAATAGTTCTTAAGTTTAAATAACTGTACATTTGAGCAAACAACACATTTCTACAACAAACATACACAGAGTTATGTAACCAAATGTAAAAGCGTTGTTAAATATTAATATTGTTGACGCTTACACCAATTTCTAGATTAAGAACCACCTTCGAACGATCGAGCAAATGAAGTCAGACATGTCTGTGATGAAGCAGACGCACAACCAGGAGGTGAAGCGTTTCCAGGGCGACCTGGAGATCATGGGGTCAGAGTTGAAGGGCACGAGGTCGGAGTTGGACGAGTCACAACAGCAGAACATGGAGATGTCAGCGAACATCAAGTCACTCAACGACGAGTTGGACCGCTTCAGGAGCATGCAGGAGGAGTCCTCCATCGAGGTGAGGGGGGCTGTCTGTATGGATGTTATAATTATGTGGGATCATTCGAGGCATGTTCTTGGAAAACGGGGCTAAATGCATGTGCCTTAAGTGTCATCCCAGATTTACCTATGCAGTTTGCTTTTATGATATTTTGTGTTTTAAATAGGTCTCTTCTAAACAAAAATCCAGTCTAGGCGGAAAGTGTTGTAGCTGATAAGCTTGTGAGGACTTCACAGGCTAATCTGGGACGACACTTTACGCACATTCATTAAGCCCAGATTTCCCAGAAGATGGCTGATTCTAACGGATATGACTTTTGATAGGTTTGAATGGAATGTTACATCCAATGTAATTAAAACTCTGATTTGTGATTTCACTGGTTGTAGAATCTATCGTTTAAGTTCAGTACATCTTCGCAAAGTTTATTTAAACATAAGATTAAATTTACAAACTGGTTGTGAAATCAGTCTTTATGATAGGATTTGAATTGTGAGATCAAATTGAAAGATTGTTTTGCAGTTAAGATATTGCCACCAAAGCATGACAACCGCCTGCCTGCCTTCTTTAATACATTTTAGATTTACTATTGTTGTTTCATTCATATCTTTCATAGTTATGACTATAATAGGCTATTTTGTACGTGTGTGACCATTCCTAAGCAGTAAGAACTATTTCTGAATAATAAAAGGTCTTGCTGTTTTACAATAACATGTGTTCTGCCTACTGTGATATTCCGGGGATTTCTCAACAGTTTCCTCTTTCTTGTTCAATAATTTGTATAGCAGAATGGTTAAAATTTGAATTAACTGTCAATTCGCAACAAAATGTCAAAAAACAAATCTCTTGATTATAACCCTCTGTAGAGACTGTATAATGTGGTCAGTAGTGATTGAATACTGTTGTTGTAACAGATGCAGCGTCACCTAGACACCGTCAAGCACCAGGACAAGACGATCACGGACCACAAGCAGCAGGTGCTTGTACTGGAGGACCAGCTACACAAGGCGCACGAGGAACTGCAGGTCCTGGACGCCACCCTGGCACAGTACAAGCAGAAGTACGCCCAGTCAAGTAGCCAGGTATTTATTTTTAAAACCTATTTATTTTAGCTTTATTGAAACGAAAGCTGAAAAGGCTAATTTAAACGCTCTCTAGTCAGTTTTCTGTACTTGGTGTATTTGGGGGAGATCTAAAGAACGCTCTCAAAGCGGGGATTGAACCCTTGACCTCCCGGTTGTTAGTAGGACACCATATCCATTACGTCACGGCAACCAGAAGCTAGCTAGGAGACACAGAACACAGAAGAACTTCAATATGATTTAAGACTCAATATTATTACTCTTTGCTTGACCAAAACTAGGTCAATTATCATTATAAAAGCAGTATGTTTTCCTTTGTCTTGATTTCACATATGTAAATAATCATTATAAAAGCAGCATTTTGTACTATTTCTTGATTAAGAATTGGTAAATAATCATATAAAAGAATTTTATTGTACTTTGTCTTGATTTTATATGGATTAATTATATAAACAAAAAAAGTATATTTTATCTTTACTTTATTTTAAATAACGTAAATTCTCATATAAAAGCAGGGGCGTGTTTCTCCTTTCAGTTGATTTCCCCCATTTTGATGTTAAAGTTTCTTGATGAACAGTTGTTAACTTTACTGGATTTGTTTAAAGCTGAAAACTTGCATGGTGCACCCAGTAAGGGAGTCGGGCATTTTCTATGCATAAGGGATTCCGAAAATCACAACATTGTTTATGTCACAACTTTGTTTATGTGTTGACATTTTAAATTATATTTGTTCTGTAAATCTTATTGTTTGATAAAATCTGTAATTGTTCTGTTCATGGTTGGAAATACACACAACATTTCTTGTTGCCTAGGTTACGCACCTTGACGGGACGGTAAAGAACCTCCAAGAGAAGCTGGCAGAAAGCAGGAACCGCGAACTGGAGAAGGACAGCACCAACGACGCTCTAAGAAACGACCTTGACAACCTGAACAAGATGTACGCCGAGTCGAAACGTGAGGTAGAGAAGTGTGAGGACGTCATCGAGCAGCTCACTTCGGAGCTGAACTCGAGTCAGGAGGAACTGTCCCTCGCTAACTCTAGAATACATGAGGCAGAGGAGAACATTAAGAACCTGAAGGACAAGGTGGCAGATCTGCAGGCTGAGGTAGGCATGTCATTGCAGAATTTGGATTAGTTGTTGTTGTTTTTTGGAGGTTTTGTGTATGTAAGTCCAATTTTTTGTAAAAGTATCAGACTAGTGATGGTATTTTTTGCAAGTTGACAAATTGCAACAAGTTATGGTTTTGTCATTGTCATTTATTGGTCAAAATTAAGTGGGTCTTCTATTTATGGTATATAAAAGGAATTTCTTTTCATATTTGTAAAAATGTGGTTTCACAGTTGAAAAACGTTATTTTGTAGTGGTCACTACAACAGTATTCATTATACAATGCTTAATGTTTCAGTTTTAAGACCTAAATTTGCAATACACATTTAGAAATTGTGGTAAAAAGAAATTCATTTATGAACAAGAATATTTGTTACATTTCAGTNAAATCTTTATGATATATTGGTCATGATTATAGGATTTGATTCTCTTGCAAGTAGGAACATGACATACCTTACATTAATTGCTATCAACAATTTGAAAGATCAAAGATACTATATATCTAGAGTCTGTATGTTCAAGAAGGCATTTATTTGATGGAGTGGTCAAAGCTGTTGACATAAGGGATTTAGGGGGGTGCTTTGTTTGCATCAAAGTGTTTGTTCATTAAAACTTTATATCCCCATGTTTGATAAGCGTGTAAATACTTGAATATTAGTCCCTCAGTACAGTACATTAAATAGTCGAATCAGATGTTGAAAAGAGTCCACCTTTAGCCAGCAAAGAGAGCGGTCAGGCTTTCGAGTCGCGGCGGCCATGTTGGCCAGCCTGCGCTGTTAGATTGTATATCACGAACATTAGCAAGCGTTGTATTAGAAAATATGCAACAGAAATAAATCGAGATGGAAACTGTTATGAACTGGTGTTTGTTCCTGTGTGCGTTCCCAACGAACAATATTATTAATTACGTCACAACACAATCAGATCGGGAAATGACTGACGCTATTTTTTTTACCAAATCTGACATCTATAAATGTACGTATCCATAGAAAAAGTATTTTTCTGAAAGAAAAAACCCACGAAAAACATGAACTTTCATGCCAACAAATATAAATGATTGTACACTATAGTCCTTGGGACTATGACTTATGAAGAATTTAATAGCCGAATGCTTGCTTCATAGTGCGAAGTAAACAATATAATAATTTCTAACACATTTGTACAGGTTTATCAATAATTGTATCAATTATTAATAAATATATGTTTATGCCTTACCCAAGAAGTTCGTCAATAGGCAAAAGGCCAAAGCCGCGTGTTGAGCAGTTGAGATCTCCGATTGGTTGCTTTGTCATGTTTGACTATTTATTTCTAATATTCATGCTTAAACAAAGTTATTAAAGCCAGTGATGTCATCAGGTTGTTGATTGTTGAGAATATGGTAGCTTTACGACTTAGTCGGAAAAGAAAGAACTGATGATATAATAAAACTGATATAAGACTGACTTCTGCACACAAATAAAACAAAGAAATACATGTTTTACATCTTACCCATTTCAATTGTCATGCTAATTAACTAATACATAATCTGTGTTTATGCAACCCCTTTAACATCAACAACGTTTTGCATATACCCGTAGCTCAATGAATACTCCTAGCTCTTATTAGCTTGAACTTCATGGCTGACATTTGGTCTACAAAAACTGCTGAGAATTTATTTCCTGAATAAATTGCTAGTACATCCAGGTTGTGAATTACTGATAATTGATGTTGTACAATGATATGAGGTTTAAAGCATTGATATACCAAGAAATTTGATATAAAGCACATCTGTTGTTTGGGTAAAATGACAGGACAACTGCAATAACGACATTACACCATTCACTTTGGTAAACTGGTGTGGCTTTTTCGTAATATCATTGGCTTGTCAATGTCCAGATATCCAGGCAGATGTTGATGACCCCAGGCTACTGCCAGACGAACATGTGGCTCTCCTGGAGGTCACACGAAGGGTTGCCAGGGAGCTTCTGTGAGTGCAACAGGCCATAAACAGCCGCAAACATGTAAGATTATTATACTCTGGTAGATAGGGAGTATATTGGAGTCACTCTGTTGGTCTGTTTATTGGTTGGTCTTCATAAAATAAATCTCGTTCTGGAAAAGCTGTGATTAATGCATGTGCGCAAAGTGTTGCCTAGATTAGACTGTGCAGTCCGCAAAGGCTAAACAGGGAATGGACAAAACTTTCCGCATACACTGGATTTTTGTTTAGAACCAAAATTCCATAAGAGCCGAAAGTGTCGACTCCCTTATAAGCCTGTTTAGACTTCACAGGCTAATGTTGAATGACACTTAACAAACATGCATTAAACCCTATTTCCCACAGTGAGGCTACAAATTATTATAGGGAGGGAGTATATTGGAGTCACTTTTTTGGTCAGTCAGTTGGTTTGTCTAAGTAAAGTGTTGTCAGTTGAAGGGGGATCTATTTTCACATACTGTTGAAACAAGGTCATCACCATGATGACCCGCTATCCTCCCCCAGTGATGTAAACATTTTGAGTTATATGCTGTTGAACAAATAGCGGACAAAGCAGATCTGCATTTGAAACTCATTCTAGGAAAACTGGGTTTAATGCATTTGCGTAGTGTCATCTCAGATAAGCCTGTGCAGTCCGGAACCGTTCTTTCCACCTTGATAGGATTTTTGTTTAGAAGAGACTTCTCTTAAACAAAAAAACCCTATACGCGGAGTGTTGTCCCTGATTAGCCTGTGTGGACTTCATTATGCATTAAGCACCGTTTTTTCAGAGTGCGGCTCGTATTCATTAACAAAGAATTCTGACACCCAATTCTCCAAAAGGATGAGAACCCAAATATATACAACTCTGTAAGTCCCTCTTTTTATTTAAACATTCATATTTTAGTATCTGAACATGAAGGGGAGCAATTAAGGACATCAGGATGGTGTATAGCTAGCTGCATGCCCTAAACTGCAACATCAGCACTATTGGGTGTACTGGAAAATAGACGCAAGATCTTCAATGCATCATCCAGTCTAGGATAAGATTGTTGTACAATATACGTTTCGTATATTGCTTTTACCATTGTATTTGCTACTTTTATACCAGTTACTGTCAAAAATAAGAATGTTCACACATCACGATAATTAATTTGTTTTCCTTAATGATAATTAAAATTGATATATTTTTAATAAATAATTTATAATAAAAAATGTATTTAATTATATATTTTTAATAAATAATTTATAAGAAAAACAAGAGATGTGTTTGTCAGAAACACAATGCCCCCTACTGCACCGCTTTGAAATAAAAATTCCATATTTTGTCTTTAAGTTCCATATGTTGACCTTAAAACTTTGGGACAGACAGAATGACAGACAGACAGGCCAAAAGAAAATATACCCCCTCTTCTTTGGAGAAGGGGGCATAAAAATGCAATTCTTTCCATTGTAACAATATGAAAATATATTCTATAGAAATAATATAAGAGCCGCAATGTGAGAAAACGGGGATTAATGCATTTGCCTAAAATGTTGTCCCAGATGAGCCTGTGCAGGGACGCATTATGTTCCGCATTTATGTTATTTATTTTGAAAGGAAGCCTCATCTAAACTGAAATCCAGTTTAGCTGGATTAGCCTGTTCAAACTGCACACACTAATCTTGGACATGTTATCTTTTTGTTTTAGCTATTGTATTTTCTACTTTAGTGCCAGTTACTGTAAAAAATAAGAATTTTCACACATGAACATTATTTATTTGTTTTTATTGATGATTAAAGAATTATAATGTATATATTTTTAATAAATAACTAATATTAAATATATTTAAAAAAGATATACGGCGTTGATTGTGGTTGGAGTTGGTGAAAGGTAGAGTTTAAAGAATGAAATCAAAGATAGCATAATTATGTCTTTTTCTGTGCAGTTCTTAGCTACATTTCACGCAGTACGGGATACTTACGCGTAGTTTTTGCGGTTTATTTTACATGATTACATACTGCTAATCATATATCTATAGTTACAAAAAAAAGGAGAATGGAAGTATAAATTTAAACATGTTAGTCAACAGGCCACACGCGAAGTATCTGGACATATTTTAAATATTTATTCNTCAAGGTCAAGGTCATCCTTCAAGGTCAAAGGTCAAATTTATGGGTCAAAATCGCTCAAAAGTGGACATAGTGTTTCACAAACACATCTTGTTTTTATTTTTTTTTTGAAAGACCGTCCAACCATCCCACCCAAGCTATTGCTATCAATCTTGAAATATAATCTTATTAGTTTGTTTTATGTCTTTACAAATGTTCAATAGATTGTGGAAAATATACCTGAACTCAGAATTGTCTATAATGTACAACTTCTTTAAAACATGAGCGAGCAATATGTTTCAATTAGTTTCCTCTTCCAGTTACAATATGACTATATTACCATGACCTTATTGAATATGAACAATTTTCCCATGATGGCTTACTTCATACTGTCAAGCACTTGAATAGTCGAGCGCGCTGTCCTCTGACAGCTCTTGTTTACTTTTGTTGTAGGTCCTAGGTGACTACATAATATATCATAATTATTAATACAAAATAAAAAAATAAATAACATCAGAAGTTGGCTTTCATGGGGTAACAGGTAATAAGTAATAACAATTGCTCCACCACCCGTTTCATTTAAATGAGCGATCTGCTTTGTTGGTCTCACTATATTTCAACTATTTTCCCCATCATCCCTAGATTGTCTGCCCCTAGGGTTACTATATTTCAACTATTTTTTCCCATCATCCCTAGATTGTCTGCCCCTAGGGTTACTATATTTCAACTATTTTTTCCCATCATCCCTAGGGTAACTAAAGTTTAACTATATTCCATCATCATCTCTAGATGGACCGTCTGGAGCAGAACTGCGGTCAGCTGCAGATGAACCTGGCGTCAGCCCAGCAGCGTCACAAAGATGACATCCGTCAGCTGGAGGAGCACATCTCCAAGCTGGACAACAGCCAGCGCCAGGCGCAGGCTAGGGGCACTGCCCTGGAGCAGGAGATCGCCAGGAAGGAGGACCAGATCAAGAGGAACGAGGCTGAGATCAAGGCTCTCAAGGATAACCTGCACAACAGGGGCGAGGAGGTATGTTTGCTGTGTGACGCATTGATGTCAGTGTAAATAAATCACAAGTATAGGAGCTGCGCTCTGGGAAAACTGAGCGCAATGCTTGTGCGTAAAGTGTTATTCCACAATGTTAATCAGGGACAGACAACTCTTTCTGCCTATCCTGGTTTTTTGTTTAAAAATACCACTCGAGCGGAAAGTGTCGTCCCTGATTAGCCAGTGCAGACTGCATAGGCTAATCAGGGCCAATACTTAACGCACATGCATTGAGCTTAAAGTCTGCCAAGAGGAATTTTTTTTTTCAAGATTCTTCCTCTAAATCAAAACTGTATAAAAGCGATAAGCTACGTCCCTGATTAGCCTGTTCACACTGCACAGGCTTATCTTGGACTTTACTTTATGCAAATGCATTAAGCCCAGTTTGCCAGAGCGTGGTTCAAATTTATTTGTCTAAACAAAATATTTTTTACTGAAATAAATTTCATTCATTTTTCTTAAAAACTTAAGCATGCATTTAATTATTGTTGCCAGACAGAGGCTTTAAAAAGATATTAGTGTTATGAAATGTGTAAACTCTCTTTATAAGACAAAACCTGGACAACTAGAGTAGTATGTCTGTTTGGGAGACATTGTGTTCTTTAAAACAGTTTGTATTGCAAAGATCTGATTGTCACATTTGATTTCGAAGTATTCAATTGTAATCCATATATGAATAAAAATGTATATTTGTGAACAATATTTTTAGAGCATTTCTTTATAAACAATTGCGTCTTTTTAGTTCCTTTCTTCTGAAACTTTTCTGCATTAAACATGTGGGATAAGATGTGATAAGAGCACAAACAGAGATTTGTTGTTAGTTAAGATGTCTCCCATTTCATCTGAAATTGTTATACCAGCAGATTCCCTTCTTGTGATTAATGAGGAATCTTAACCTTTTTGTGATGTGTTATATTTTACACTGAATTATAACCAAATCTTGTCAATTCTCTGACTTGATAGTTTAATGTCAAAGCGTTGGGTATTTTGACATTTGAAATGAGATTAAAAAGCTTAGTGTATCAATATCATTTTTTCCGAGTGCATTGTAATTTTCCATTTATGGAATCACTTGATGAAGGTCTACATAGTGCATTAAATATTCGGCTGTTATCTGAGCCATTCATCATCTCAAATGCACAATAAATTGACTTGTGTTCTGCCGGCAGGGATTTATGGGGCTAATGTATAAATCCTCATCTAGATTATCTGTGTTATTTGCTCAACAGCGAAGTGCAATTTGATTTGACGTATGTCGGAGAAGATCTATTCATTAAACTGTGCATGCATTTGGCACCCCCATATCTAAGTGCTCAATGAAAGAACCTTTATGTATTAAGAGACAGATTTTTTATCAATAGGGAAGCATGTTAACTTATGTTTTATGCTCAGCCTATTGTCCATTTGTCTTAAACCTTTGCATGCTGGGAAATTTGTCGTCTGCTAAAATGTTGTCTGCTAAATTTGTAAAATTAGCATTTTCTTCGATTTTTTTTCAAAGAATACTATCAGAATAGCAAACAGTTTGGATCCTGATGAGACGCCATGTTCTGTGGCGTCTCATCTGGATCCAAACTGTTTGCAAAGGCCTTCAAAATCCGGTTCCAACGCTCAAAGGGTTAAGGTGCATTACTTTATGATGTTGTCAGACTTGCTTTTTGATTTGTACTGAATTATTGATCTGCACTTAAGTCTTGCTTATCTTTTCTATAGAGACACACTATTTAAAATTGAAAGCAAAGCATGAAATGAATTTTACAGTCCTATGTAAAAACTAAATTCAACAGGGCTTCATAAATGGCATGAAATATAAATTATACATGTGAATACAATATGAAGAAGCAAAAACATGAAGATATTGCAACCTCATCCACCGTGATAAATGAAGTATGGGCAGTTTTCAAATCAAATTTTGGATGACAGATGAAGCATACTGAAGAGGTGTGTGTGGATTTCGAAGTTTATGAGATCCTTCTGGGCCAGAGGCTGCATTATATGAAGACCCTGAGTGTGTCCCAGCACTCTCATCTAATTTGCTTATTAGACTCATGAAAGTAGGGACGAATTTTGAATTATAGCTCAAATTTCCAGCTATTTAGTTTTTACTGAAAGTTATTAAATTTTTGTGTGGTCTTATGCTTTGGGTGAAACCAGATTGCCCAAAGGAATCCCACCTGTCCGGTATGGTGACCACCAGCCAAACTCACATAGGCTGGGAACAGAGATTGAACCTGAGTCGCAGAAGTGAGAAGAGCATGTACCAACCACTGTGCTAACCCGACAGCCTAATATGGAAGAGGAAAGAATAAGATGACACCTTGACCTTGAAGATGTATAAGTGCCACCAAAATGGGCTGGACATAATGGATTGCAAGAGAATACTCATAGTCCTGGGTCAGCAGAAGACTTGATGGATTGCCTTTGGTTTTATGATCATGCCAGCTGAGGTTCATCACACAAGAAAATAATTATTATCCCCCGCCAAAGGCAGAGTGATATAGAATTGGCGTTGTATGTCTGTCCGGCATTCAGTCAGTCCGTCAATTCGTCCGATTTGCACCCATCCATAAACAAAATGTATGTGGCGGGGGATATCAATTCAACGAGTTTGCTTTTTAACTACAGTTTAACGAGGTAGCTCCAATCCATCAAGCACCTAGACATCAACTCAAACACCATCAGACAACCACAAAGGCAGAGAGATCTAATTTTTTTAACTGGTTAAATGCCATGTATCTACGTAAGCAAGCTTATATATGCATTTAAGCACATTTTGGTTCATTCAAGAATTATGTTCACAGCTGGCAAAGACTTACATTGTTCCAGTTTTCTCACAGCTCTGAATAATGACCTTTTGAACACATTTTGACTGAAATGCTGACTCAGCAGAATTGTGTATTTGATTGTTATTTCCACATTATATACTCCAGATAAGGAAACTTGTATGGAAAGATTAAACGTTTGTTCATCTGCAAAGGCATTTATTATTCATGCAAATTAATTTTCTGCTGTTTAAATCTGAAAGGTTTTAGTTGAAGTAAGACACTGTCTTAAAGGACTGTAGAGTTTGTGTACTTAGGGGGTTGAAAGGAATGTCTTGTCAAGGTGCAACAGTAGCCCGGGTGATTGTGACACATTCAAGTGTCAGCAATCTCATAAACTCCCATGTTACATCATTGTTTTTAGCAACCTCAAGTGTGCCATGTCGCCTATAAGGACCACTTAAAAAGCACATTCAAACTCATTCAAACTCAAGTTTGAAGAGCCGCTGCAAAAAAGCAGATCAGCATGCTATTTTGCATGGCCTCTTATGTGGTTCTTGCATGCTCACGGTTGTAGAAAAAGATTAAAGTGTTTAACTTTAAAGGGAGATAATCCAGTTGAAACTTTATGGGATTATTTTTCAAAGAACTTGAACTACATCCATTGCTGTACACTCCCATCTGACCTGTTTGGACTTGATTATTGCCTTTTATTGGCAGTCTGTTTGATAACTACAAAATTGTTGAAACTTTTTGAAAAAAAAAAGTTGAAAGAATTGTGTTAATTGTCATTTCTCTATTGTGTATTGATCGTAAGAATGTTAAATACCAGATCATTGTGACTGCAGTCAGGCAATAAATTGTGTGTGTTAAAAGAATGGGGGAAAACAGTCGTTAACTTCTGTTATTGGGTATGGTTGGCAAAATCTATTATTTGAGAGCTTTTATATACAAATAATTACATATTTGAAAATTAAGTTCATTTAAGGGGACATTGACAGCTTCTTGTAAATTATCATTAAGATTTATTTATTTTTGGTAAATCTGGATTTTATAGCCCCCTTTTCAATTGTATATTGATAAACAGTCATTTGTAACAATCGGGTCCACATTCTTCATTGTACTTCTACATTTGTATCTATCAGCACTAGCGATTTATTTTGCGATGGACATTTGCAAATATAATGGATGAAAGGGCTACATACAGAGGTTCTAACCTTATCTAAACAGCTTTAGATTATACTGGGACAATATTTGCTTTACATTAAAAACCGGTAATGGTCAATTCTGTAAACAAATTCTTTGGTCAGGGTTACGGTTTGACCATCAATTTGCATAACATAAAATTTTGGCATTATTTATCCCCAGTTTTTATATTAGTTTCAATATATTTATCTGCAAATTACATAATTCTTTTTTTGGATTATTTTCTTGAATCACAACAAATGCCTGTTAAGCAGTAAATATTGTTATAAAAACGACAGTAATTTACACTGGAGTGAGGCCTCAAGTGTTCACCTGTGCTTAAGCTTGCACTCTACGCGAAACTGGCCCTAAAAACTGGCCGGTCATCCGGAAAGGCATTTATTTTAGGGGGCTGGTCCAAACAAAGAGTTGCAGGACCTAAAAAAAGACATGGGTACATGCTAACAGGTGCCTATCACAACTTTCACACGGACCGACATTTTTAGAAAACTTGCTGGTCCAAAATAAATTTAGCGGTTAGGACCACTGGACAGGCAAATTTACAAAGACTGTTATGATTCTTCATAGAGATATGTCACCTGATTCCTAGTCATCAAAACAGATTGTCTTTTTTTTGGTCAAAGTCTGGGTTTACTAGCCTGTTCATAAATTATGTCATAAAGATATACGAATAAATTACTTATTGATTAATACCACTTTGAACAGTCTCAAGTTTCAATCAATTTACCATTGTTTTCAGTAGAAATGATTAAACATTTTATGATTTCAAGTGTTTCAAAAACTGTAATCTAACTATTACCACTTGCCTTGATGTATCAGCATTTGTTATAAACATCGTACTTCAAAGTAATGATTTATGTATTTGGAAACAAGCTCATTCAATCGTATTTGAGACATTGTATCTTGTAAAAAGTTTAAAAATCCTATTGTAAATTTAAAATATCTCTGGACTTTGGAACAGTTTTGACATAATTATTAACTGAACAAGAGTGTCAAATTCCTATCCACATAACAAAAAATATCGACCTAATCATATACCCTTGTTGTTATTTACCCATTGTAATCGTAGTTCATTGTAAAGAATCAGATTTGTATCAATTCCTTTGATAGTTGGTCTTGATTTGTCTGTGAATCGTTCTTTTTAAGTGTGGAATATTTGATACGTTTATGAACACGGTATTGTAGCTGGTCAAATGGTCACGATTCAATCTTTCGTCAGTTTGTGCTTCATTTGCCCACTAAAGCTCCTTATCCAAAGTGTTCAATAAACGTCTGAAAAATATTTGTTTAATAAAACCATCAAACCATTTACTGTGATACATTGAAATTCCACATTTCATGTTGCACCTTAAAAACACGAGTTGTGAGAGAATTATGTTTTATACTTTACTGGGATGTATTTTTATGAATATTTAAGTATATGTCACTAACATCTTATAAGTTGTTTATTTCATTTAATATATCGTGCTCAAAAGGAATACGCTTACTAACATGTTATTTTTTAAGCAAAAAATGATTTGTATCACTCAACAGTTGGCTTTATAAAAAGTTTTAACTTTTACACTGCTGCTTGGGATTTCAGTGACAGAGATTTATTGAGTTCTTAAATTTTCCCACTTCTTTGTGAACATGCAAAAACTTGTTATCTACAAGATTATCTCTATTCAATGTTTTTGTTTTAAGGTTAAATGCCTATTGTACTGAAATGAATGGGGTAAAAAATGAACAAGCTGAACATTTTTGATATTTAAAAATGAAAAGTAAACGGTAGCAATTAAATTTGTGTCTGCTTTGATAGTACAAAATCAAATTCTAAATGTCAATATTCAAGTATGAGTTGCCAATTTTATCAGCGCTTATTCAATGGATCGAAAGTTTTGGCAATCGTTCACAAACATTCTTCAGTACACAGTGGATATTTGTGTGTGACTCTGTGTGGTGAATGTGGGAAATGTAAGGCAGCTCCATAGATGGGCCGGATTTAGAAGGGTGGACGGCAGTGGTTTAATGCTTTCTTGTTGGAGATATTGAAGGACTTTAATAAGGTTTATTAAATATTGAAGGATATCACTTAATGATGGGTTAGATGACAGGCATTTGAAGTTTGTGATAGGGATTTACATAGATCTTACATGTTTGATATGTGAAGGGGATTGTTATTTTGGTGTATGGAGCATAATAAGTAATGCATGATTGGTGCTTGTGGAAGTGTTTCTATTTAATTGCTGTTGTTCTTTATTCTTTAAAGTTTGGATAGAAAGATAGTGTTGTGCCTGTGAATTCAGGTTTCTTATGGTTTTTATTTAGGCACGATACATTATTTTTGCTTTCGATTTATACAGGATCATAAATGTTTCAAATTTGGTACTGTTATCTTGATGCATATTCAATTGTAATAAGTAGTTCACGATGCAAGAGTATGTGTAAATGTATGTGTTGCTTGGTGTTGGTAATCATTCAGCTTGTTCTTCATCTTAGTTTTCAAGTATGAATGAACATCTATTTGCCTGTGAAGTGATTTAAATTTAATTATGGTTAAGATGTGTCCAAAGTTAAGAACAAATGAGCCATGTCATCTGAAAATGGGTCTTATGCCATATGCAGCAAGTGTAGCTCCATACCAGCTTTAAATGTGGGGTCAGGAGCTGTCCTGTCCGCTATACAGGGGTGTCATTTATGCATATATATCCTTTGGGGGGGGGGGATAATGTGAGTACGAATATTGTTAAACCTCGCTTTTATTTATTGACTCCTGATTGGCTACAAGGCTTACACGGGCATGAATATCTGTTTCTCGTCAACATGTTGGTCTTTTTCTAAAGACATTTCTAATACAAAGTAGCTTGATTGTGTACTTGTGGGTTGAAAACACCAGTAGGATCAGTATGCCTTCGACATTTATGTAATGTCTATTCAATGTTATTTACATGTGCATCAAAGCTAATGGTATTCAGTTACATGCCTGAACAGTTCTTATCATGCTTCTCTATGGTGATTGCCAGCCTGTTGCTGTAGTGATGCTGGTATTATTGCCACATAAACAAGGCCTGATTGCTGAAACTTTATTTGTTGAAATTGATTTTGTTTGTATGTGACAGGGCACTTTTCTGCAACAGTTGTAAGGGACTCGGAAATCAGTAGTGGCAGACTACATGTATCACTTGCAGTGTCACATTCTAATGGTTGCATAATGTGTTTACCTAGATATCGCTGAATGCCCAGGATTCAATATGTTCAATATGTTCATCTTTATGGTATGGGACTTATTGATCCCCGGACCGGCTCCTATCTTTGATGTTTTACTCTACCATTGTCCCCTGTGTGTGCTATCACAAGTTGAGTGGTGAGCTCTACTTAGAGCACTGATACCAGAACCTATAAATATTTCTGATAGGGCTTTTTTCAGATTTTGTTTAATGAGAAGAATTTGGTCAATTTTCAATTTTTGTAGATGTTTTGAAGAAAATCACAATTGTTTTCTGCTTCATATATTGATACAAACATTTTGTTCGACGTGGCATTCATAATTTGAAAACATTAGGAAAAAACTAAATTACAGTTATTATAATAAGGTTGATTTTCATACTCAGTCTGTTTTAAGTTCAACCAGTTCTCAATTCATGCTGTTGCATGGTTTGAATGCTTTAAGATGATAAAGAATTTTCCAACAATTAAAGTTGCATGAATTGGTCTTGAAATCCGACCAGGCTTTATACTATTTGTAAATTTCAATCGTTTAATGTTCAATGTATGCTGAACACACTTATAAGCTGTGGTATTATTATCAGTAAGCAAACTGCAGATGGTATAAACCAATATTAGCTCAAATATTAATCTGTAAAATGTGCAAGGTGTGATATTAAAGCATTTTAAACAATATTTATAGAACAAATTATATATTTTAACTTAAACGAAACGTAATTGCAAGGCAAAAATGGGCTCAATATATAAATAAAAAAATTAATTGTTCCTGACTTAATTTATAATTAAACAAAATTTCAACACATTTCGTATTTATCCAATTTGAATACATACATCATAATGAAAACATAAAGCAAATTATAATATAGTATTATGAATTTTCTTTTTTATTAGAAATAAATTAAATAAAATGTGAAGCCTATATATGGAGACAAACAATTGCTTGCCACTGTTTTTCACACATTCCTGCCTAGACAGATTGTAAGAGGAGTCGACAGTATTTCAGAAATTCAGCCTTGCCAATCGGTGTTTCACGAGTACCTGTCAAATTACCCATGTGGGTGTCATCTTTCAAACATTAAAAATCAATTTTGATTTCTGCCATTATTGGTGGTGACAGGGAATCTATTCTTAAATGATACGTTTTATTGCAGCTTTTGTTAATGTTGAATACTTTAATGGTTTTGATAAATGGCTGGCTTTACATTACATTTTATTTGTGACAGTAAATTTGTGCGGTGGAATTGGTATCATTTTAATTTTACATTGGTTGAGTGCTGTGCAAGCATTTATGGGATGTTTGATTTAAAGTTGGTTTTACTTAGTCAGAGTTGATTATTGAAATTGTTTATAGCCTTTAGGATTGTTGTGTTCTATTTCTGTTGATATTAACAGTAATCTTGCAGCCTTTAAGGGTGATTTTCTGTGTCGCCGTTCTCAGATTGCTTGTGAAGTTTGTTAGCTTTATTGATTGGTAGACTCAGTAATTATTTGGACACGGGTGTAATTTGTTTAATTGGTCGGGTAACAGGATTTGATTTCACATGTGTTCATATCAGTGCTTCAGTATAATTGAGAAAGAGAGAACACGTCTGAAACTGTGTATATTTTGTTATTAACAGGGAGGTTATAGTATAGCCTGACATTGTACTGAAATGGATTAAGCTAAAATTGAAAATAATCTGGGCAATATGGCACAAAAAACGGAGGATTATTTATGTGCACCATCCAAAACATGGATGGAACGTTACGAAGAGTTGGCCAATATTTCATATCCGAGAGTGGTTGTAGAGGATGTGGTTGAACCCTTTAGGCAAGGCCAGATGGTGACCTCGACCCCTTACAAAGGTCAGGATGCCTCAAGGAGGTCAAACAACGGCAATCCTCGAACGGATGAGGACAATGGAGTGAGATTCCATATAGACCGCCATCATGACCTTGAGAACAATAGGTCAAGGTCACCAGGAAATCCTAGTTATGGCTTTGATGAAAGTCTACAGGAGTCTAGTCTGCAATCACCATACGCAAGAAAGGAAACAATCGAGGATATTGTGAGAAAATATTCTTCACCCCGAGAACTTCCAAGAGTGGATGATAGACCAGAATCGGATTTGGAAATGGAAGAGGAAGTACAAAATAGCAGAGGCAATGTGCAGCCCCCTTCGTTAGGTGCCCAGATGACCTATAGCCCTTACAGGGGCCCCATTCAGGATGAGATACATACACAACCTTACTATGGGCCTATCGTTAGTACTATTAGAACAGATTTCAATGAACCTTCACCAGAAGGTTCAAGAGTCTCAGGTCAAACAACGCCAAGTGCTGCCAGTATTATTAATAAAGTGTATAATAAAGTAAGTGATGAAAGAGTGGATGAATTAAGTAGCAAATACAGGGCAAGAATGTCCTCCAGGACTGAGAGCAAGCCCGCTAAGAATCATTATCGAAGCAAGTCTGACAATTTTCGTGATGAGCCTAGCGCAGGTTTGGGGTCACAAACTAAGTCTGAACGCAATGAGTGGATAATGAGAAAATATGAAAATGCTGTTTTGCAGATTGACAAGCTTGAGGCGAGCATCAAATGTCTGCGAATGGAAGTGAACAGCCTGTCTGCCTCCAAGAAGCAAGCTGAAATGAGGGTAAGCAATTATTTATTTGAGCCTCGATCTGGGAAATCTGGGCTTAATGCATGTGCGCAAAGTGTCATCCAAGATTAGCCTGTGCAGTCAGCACAGGCTTATCAGGGACGATGTTTTCCGCTTTTATGAATTTTTTTGTTTAAAGGTTTTCTCTTCTTAGCGAAAATCCAGTTGCGGCGGAAAGTGTTGTCCCTTATTAGCCTGTGCAGACACTTTACGCACATGCATTTAGCTCTGTTTTCCCAGGACGCGGATCTTTTTTTCATAAGACCATGTGGTCACAAAAGTTGTTCATGCTTAAGTTTTACATGAGTCAGATTTTTCAGGACTAGACTCAAATTGGCAACATAAACTAAGACCAATTATATTTGACAAATACTAACAAAGATCTGTTCTGATATTTTTATTGATCTTTCTACACAAATATTTATGTTATTTTATCTGGAAAAAAAAATGATGACAGCCTTGAACAAATTATCAGATTCCCTATTAATCACACCTTTAAGATCTACCATATTTTGCAGTGATCATTATTTTCTTAGTTTTTTTCTGTAAACAAGCCCCAAAGAAAATATTTAATGTTTGAGTATTTTACCTATTTATGACTGCGTACCATCCATTTCAAAATTTAGTTCATTGACAGGACAATATACTGTAAGGGGTCAGAGGAACTTAGTTTCTTGATGGAAATAATTGTTTTTGGTGCCCGTCTGCAAAATGAATGTGCAGATTATTTTATTGATATCCAGATAAACTTTGATGGTATTTATTTAAGTGTGAAAGAAAAATTGAACTAAGATGCATCAAACATGATTCAATTGTCATTTTTAATCCATGATGAGAATAAAACTCAGGTTCTCTATTTGAATATTTATTATTTTATATTCCTTGTTAGCGGTTTCAAAATGCAATGAATGAAAAAAATGTATTTTTTATATTGCATGGTTTAAGATATTTGTCTAATATTTTACTAATTTTGACCATGAATACATGCCCTGAACTGACTCATGTAACTTTAAACTACCATTTGTAGGCATTTGAAAAGATATTATGTTCCCATGTCTTGTTTAAGCTCATCAAGCAGTCTGCAAAACTAACATTTTCGTCTTCATAGCCAATGTGGCTATGAAACTTTCAACATTTCATAGCCANTATATGCTTTTGCACTGCTTTACTTTTCTAAATAGATCACTTGAAATATTTAAAGATTGCGGACAATTCTAAGATTTCCGAAAGTAGCGGAGAATTTTCGTAACTTGCAGTTCATGTCCGTGCCATCCGCTAACCAATCAAAAATGAATAAATAAAATTTCGGGCAAAATCGGTACCGAGCGCAAATTTCCGGAATGCCGACCATATTTATTTCGTTATAAAATGATCACGCACTCGAACGAATTTTCGTAAATTGATTATTTGTCGGTTTATTTCCAAACGGTCTTGTCGGATTTTTTTCATCGCAATTCAGGCGATCGATAGACAATTTTTACATCGCCAGAGCTGAGATTTTATCGCATTGGCGATCAGGCGATGGGTTAATTTTGCAGACTGTCATCAAGTTGAAGTAGAGGCAGAAAAACAAAATTTCCCCTTTTTCAAATTATCAGTTCTGCATAATTTGGCAAAGAAATTGAATACACGTATTATCTGACCTGACCTTGTCAGCCATAGTGTTACAGTGCCTTGTAATTAAACTCTTAATGCGAGTAAGAAATTCTATCCAATTATACATAATTCAATCTAATGAAATATAGGGTGTAACTAATCATATTGAAAGGTTGTGAAAGGGAAGCTCGGCTCAATATTTGGCTACAATCAATTGAATTTATGAGTGTGGGATATTAATCAGATTGAATTCACTTTTCATTAAATTTTAATATTGATTTCATGTAGAACTGGCCTTTTTCATTGCATCTGATTTATGAAGCAAGTTAAATCCTGTTTAGCGGCTCCTTTAATAAAGTACTACCATTTAGTGAATTTTAAAATGGGCAACCTTTTCTGCATTAGGATAACCAACAGTATTCGAGCTTCACTCTTGGAAAACTGGGCTTAATGCATGTGCATAAAGTATCGTCCCAGATTAGCCTGTGCAGTCTGCACAGGCCAATGAGGGACAACACGTCCCGGTTTTTAAAGAATTGTTTGTTTAAAGGAAGTCTCTTCTAATCGAAAATCCAGTCTAGGTGGAAAGTTATGTCCCTGATTAGCCTTGGAGGATACTTTACGCATATGCATTAAGCCCGTTTTTCTAGAGCGCAACTCATTTATATATTAATTACTTGGCTTTACTGCATAATTCTTTATTGATGCCACTAAGTTTGAAATCACACCTTGTGATTTAAAAGTGATATGGCTATTTATTTAAACTTAATGTCATCAACAGCAATAGGTTTTAAGATTCACTCTAGTCTAATTCTTAGGAAATAGCTCTGTGTGTTTTGTTTTTTGGAGAGATCTAAAATACGCTGCTTGAGTGGGGATCAAACGCGGGAGTTTCCAGTCCAAAAAATATATATCAAAATGTTCATTTCAATTCTTGCACACTGTGTGCTATATTATGATCTCTGAAGCAGATAATTATATAATATGCGTAACAGGTTGTAAGTTACAAGTAAATATTGGTATATAATAAAAAAAGTTTAGTCACTGCATAAAACTTATTTGTAAATCTCTGGTATAAAAAATTGTGAATATTAAAAAAAACAACAGACTACAATTATTGACCCTTAACATTAATTTTAAGACCCAGCTGAGTTGACTAATAATTAAGTTTTTTATAATCAATTTGCTTCAACAATTATTGAACCTGTCTGATTGATTTCCGTCACAGCTCCAGTGAAGTGCCAGTCCCCGAGTGTCACCTCCTGGTATTTCTTGTTAATATTTCACAGTAATTGTGTTAGAATTCTGATCAGTTCAATAATGTTTTCACAAAACTGCTGTGGAGATGGAAGATAACAGTCATAATAGATGACAAAATGGTTAATATTTCATGACAAGAGTCTCCCATGGAAGTCATGCTTATTGAATTGACAAGATCCATTGAAATTCATGAATAAATCTTTTTTAAATATGTTCTCCTGACACACTTGACATTGTGCAAAAATGAGTTATTTGCATTAAAAAAAAAAAACACTTTAAAAAATGATCTCACTTTAGATTGATCATCTTTTGTTGCATGCACAAAAGTGTTAGGAAAAGCTCTCCATGTATTCATTTAAAATTTCATTTGTATATCCTTTCCAGAAACTTACCTAAAGTCATTCAATGTTTTTCATTTTGTCCAAATTTCCTGCATATAATGACATGCTGGTGGCCCATATAGACATTATAGCCTAACATTGACATTCCCATAACAAATATATCTACATAGAGGAGTGACAGCCTGTATTTGTTAAGTTGTATTGCAACAACAGCATGTTTCATGCATGTTTGTATTGTTTCAGATTGGAGAGTTGCAGAGTGACTCTGACAGTTTGAAGTCTGACCTGGGCGAGGCCAGGGCCCAGTACAAGGACTGCGCCCAGGAGGTGGGTGGAGTTAATTAGCTTAAACCTATTTATTTAAGCTCCATTGCATTTAAAGAACTAACTACTTATTTGAAACGCTCTCAAGTCAGTTTCCTGGGACTAGAACCAGTACTTGGTGGCTACAGAGGAGATCTAAAGAATGCTCCCTCAGTCGGGATCGAACCTGTGATCTCCTGGTCGCTAGGCGTTCTCCATATCCACTACGCCACGGCGACCCGGTGGAGTTAATTGCACTAGGGATTTGGTTGCCCATCTACAGTATTTCCATTTCGTTTTTTTCTTTCAGCTGACATATGGGTTTCCTTATTAAATCTTTTGGCTCAACACACAATTTAGCGGCCATTGGCCTAGTGGGCCTGCTAATTTCCATCCGTTAATTGACATGACTAGATCATGTAGATTTAACCCTAAAGCATTCAGTTGTGTTAAAATTGTTTCAAAATTGTAATGCTTTCACTGGAAGCCATTTTGGTAAATTTAACTATGGTGAGTGACGTTCAGGTCATATTGGAACATTTCTAATTTAATTTAGTTTGACAAATAAAAACATTAAGTAATTCGTTGTGATTTTGACTTTACTGTAAAAAGTATAAGGTTGGCGTTGCTAAGAACTTTGTTTCTATTGTTAAGATTTGTATACCAAAGTAGGGTTTATGGAAGTTTTCTGATCAGTGTAACTGCAGAAGCATGCTCAAACTACATTTGTGTCGTGTTCTGAAAAAACTGGGCATAATGCTTGTGTGTAAATTGTCATCCCAGATTAGCCTGTGCAGTCCGCACAGGCTAATAAGGGACGACACTTTCCGCCTAAACTGGATTTTCGCTTAAAAGAGACATCATTTAAACGAAAAATTCCATAAAAGCAGAAATTGTTGTCCCTGATTAGCCTGTGCGGACTGCACAAGCTAATCTGGGATGACATTTACGCACAAGCATTATGCCCAGTTTTCTCAGAACACGACACATTTTCTGATCTGTATTACTGCACCTGCATGCTCAATGTACATGTTTTCAACTCTGTGTCACTGAGTAGCTTGCGCACCATGAGGAGAAGCTGATGTTGATGGAACAAAGCCTCCAGACCACCCAAGAGCAGCTGAGTCAGCGGGTCACAGAGGTCGTCAGGCACGAGCAGGTCAACAGGAAGCTGGAGATGGAGCTGAAAACATTGAGAGGTGCGGGCTCTTCACATATAATAATTAGTGTCCTTAACATTTCTATTTTGAAGGGAAAAAAACTAAATCAGCAACCCTTGCACTGTACTGTTTCTATGCCTCACATGATAGACTTTATCTGTATTTAAGACTCACTTAATTTTCTTTGAATGTCACTGCCTTGCCTTATTTAAAAGTGAAGAGATTCTTGTATAAGATTATGAAGAGTAATAATTCTTCTACCTAGTAAAGTGTAAATTTATGTATGACACTCTGACTTACGCTTACCTTAGGTGGCGTGAACATTTTGATAGCTTAAACTAAAAATGTAAACAAAATCAACAAAATACAAGCTGGTATACACGTATTTTAGACCGCAACTCCAACTCTGAAGAGGAGATAGATGAACAGAAGTGTGTGATAGACAAGCTGCGTAAGGACATGATGCACGTGAAGGAGGACCACCATGCGGCGGTGCAGGAGGGGCTCGCGTACAAGCAGCAGGCACACAAGTGTCAGGTGGAGCTGGAAGGGGCCAGGGAACAAGAGAAGATGCTCACTGAACAGGTAGGGGGTGGGGTGTCTGTGGGACGGGGGGAGCAGGAGAAGATGCCCACAGAACAGGTTGATGGGAAAATGTGTGTGTGTGTGTGTCTTGGGGCAGGTTGGCTGTGGGGGTTTGAAAACGGGGTCGTGTGTGCTGTCTTTTGGGGGATTCTTATATCTTAAGCATGGTTTTACAATTGAGACTCACTTTTGAAAAAATAGGAGTTTATTGCATGTGTATAAAGTGTCGTCCCTGATCAGCCTGTGAAGTCTGCACAGGCTTATCATGGACAACACTTTCCGAGTTTATGGTATTCTTTGTTTAAAGGGGTCTCTTCTTAGTGAAAATCTAGTTTATTTTTCAAAAACAATTCTTTTTATAAAAGTAGATGATTACACAGACAATTTTAAGATGTGTGTCAGATCCTTCTCAATGCCATGGTTACCAATGTCCCTCTGTTCCACTCAGATCAAGCGCTATGAGGAGACACTACAACAGCTGCAGGCCGACCTGGAACGCAGCCAGGAGAACTACAGCAAGGCTCACGCACAGCTCATGCAGAATGAGGAGCGACTACACGGCCTTAAGGTGAGCTCAATAATCAAGATAAAACCATCAGGAAGGGAGTAGGGGCAGAGGTATGGGGCCAGGGATTTGCCATAACTGTTCCTTTTTGCTTTTTATCCCCCGCCAAAGGCGGAGGGATATTGTTTTGGTGTTGTCTGTCCGGCACTTTTGTGTCCGGAGCCATATCTTGAAAGTGCTTTGGCGGATTTCATTGAAACCTGGTATTAGTATATATATGGATAAGAGGATGATGCATGCCAAATGGCATTGCACACCATCTGTTAATAACGGAGTTATGACCCTTTGTATATATTCTGTGTCAATGCAGCATGTGGGGGTATAGGTCACGTCTGTGATAAAGCTCTAGTTTGGCGGGGGATATCAATTCCACGAATTTGCTTGTACCTTTTTGAACCACACCTCTATGTTTCAATCCTATGAGGATGGATGCTCAGCAAAGAAAAGTTTAATATATGATGAAATGTTTTTCATACATCTGTATGCCCTGATTAAATGAACAATGTTTATTAATTAATATTTAATTGTCATTAATTGTAACTTGTAATATTTCAATGATAAGAACCCTGAGTTAATTATTTTAATTTAAAAAAAACTCTCCCCACCTCTTGCGTTGCCTCCAAAGTAGAGATCTAGTTTAAAGTCATGCATGTATTGCTGCTAGATACGAACGAAGGGATTAATTCGTTACATGCTATGGTATGACATCCAGTTTCCTTTCTTCCCAATAATTTCTCTAATGCCTATTGCTTCAGCAAAAAACCAGCGACCCCATTNGTGTCGCGCGAAAGAATTACGTCAATATCTCAAAGGTCAAGGTCACACATGAGTTCAAAGGTAAAAAATAGCCATAGTTGAGCTTGTCCAGGCCATTACTATGTCGTTCATTGTGGGATTTTGAAATCAATTGGCACATTTGTTAACCATTATTGGACGGTGTGTTGCGCGATAAAATTACGTCGATATCTCCAAGGTCAAGGTCACACTTTGAGTTCAAAGGTCAAAAATGGCCATAAATAAGCTTGTCTGGGCCATAACTATGTCATTCATTGTGAGATTTTAATATTACTCTCCACATTAATTTTGTTCACAGGCATTGGATGGCGTATCATGCCAAAGAATTCAAGATTTCAAAGGTCAAAATGGCCATAAATGATAATGGCATAATAATTCTTAAAAATTGCCATAAATAAGCTTCTCTTGTTTTGTGAGACAGCATGCAAAATATTCTGTGTCAATGCAGCATGTGGGGGTGTACGTCACGTCAGTGACAAAGCTCTAGTTGCTTTTGGAAACACCTTTATGTTATTTTGGTATATTGCTGTGTTGTATTTAATCGGTTATTTCTTGGTTATTTTGTAAATATATCTTAATCATGTTAAAATTAACATCATCTTCCAGTAAGTTATCTAAAGACTGTCACACATGATAAAACTTGAAACTTTCCGTACCGCCGGCAGGTTGAGCAGCAGGACTCGATCCTCACACAGCTGCAGACTGAGCTCCGTGGGGAGAGGGACCGGCACCAGGAGACTGCTGGGATGCTGCAGGCGGCGCGGAGGGCCAACTCTGACCTTGAAGACACCATGGAGGTCAACCAGAAGGACATTAAGGAGCTGTCCAACAAGGTGGGTGGGGTTAATGGACAAAACTTCTCCTTTTTTGGTTCTCAGCCACACCTCTTTATGGTTCGCATCTATGAGATATAAATAAATGTGTAAATGTATTAAATGGGCCATGTGCATAAGCTTATTTGTAATATTTAAATGATAAAAACACTGAATTAAGGACATTTAGGAACTTCCAGTCAAGGTGGGTGTGGTTGATTGCATATCACAGGCTGGGGAACAATGGGATCAAATAGCTTCCAGTCAAGGCGGGTGGGGTGGGGGATCGGTCTAATAAACCAGCAGAGCTATTGGTTCTCTGTTTGTTGGTCTGTTTTCTTATGCTTCACAGCCATATTATTATGTTATTTTTTTTTATTTAAACAATTATACAAAGTTTTGTAAGTCACACATATTGCAAATTGTTAGCCATGAACATCCCAAGTTTTCTTGTTTGTTCAGTAAGCATTATACATTTAATACAAAAAAAAACACTTTTCCTCATGTTGATATTCCTAGTTTTCCTCTACATTTACTAGTTACTGGAGAGAGAGGAGCTTGTTAAGAAGCTTTGAGACCACCTGGCTTATACAGGGCTTAATGCATATGCGTAAAGTGTCATCCCAGTTTAGCATGTGCAGTCAGCACAGGCTAATCAGGGACAGCACTTTGTGTCTGAAATAGATTATTGCTAAGAAGAGTATTGCTAAGAAGGGACTTTGTTTAAAAGAAAAATATAAGATAATCGGAAAGTGTCATCCTTGATTATCCTGTGCGGACAGGCTAATCTGGGACGACACTTTACGCACATGCAATAGGCCCAATTTTTTCCAGAGTAAGCTCATATTCATAGTTTTTTCTATGTAGCTACTGGAGAGGGAGGAGCTTGTGAAGAAGCTGCGTGACGACCTTGAGGACCAGAGCAAGCGTATCCAGGCGCTGAAGGAAGACCTGGCAGAGAGGGATGGGCAGCTGCATGTGGCCAGGATGAACCTGCAGCAGCAGCAGAAACAGAACCAACTCCACCAGCAGGAGGTAAGGCTGTTTATTGGGAGTGAAAAGTGCTGGGGGCCGCAAGTGACTGGGAGTGTAGGGCAGCGTTCTGGGGGCTGTTGTTTACTGGGAGTGGAAAAATCTTGTTTTGATATGTGCGTTTGGACAACCGCTTTTATGCTTTTATTATACCGGCTTACTGTGTAGTTCTCATGTATTTATAACTTTGTGTCTTATTAAAAACAGGTCTTTGAGAACAAAGCAGTTGTGGCTTATTAAAAGGAGAATTAAACATTTATAGGATATTTGAATGCTTTGCATTGGCCTTGAAAATATGAAATATAAATAATATACCTTCAAATACACATATTGTATTTTACATTAATATTTTTCAAAAACAATTCTTTTTATAAAAGTAGATGATTACACAGACAATTTTAAGATGTGTGTCAGATCCTACTCAATGCCATGGTTACCAATGCGTCCCTCTGTTCCACACAGATCAAGCGCTATGAGGAGACACTACAACAGCTTCAGGCCGACCTGGAACGCAGCCAGGAGAACTACCGCAAGGCTCACGCACAGCTCATGCAGAATGAGGAGCGACTACACGACCTTAAGGTGAGCTCAATAATCAAGATAAAACCATCAGGGAGGGAGTAGGGGCAGAGGTATGGGGCCAGGGATTTGCCATAACTGTTCCTTNTCTAGGGTATCTTTCTTCTCTTACTGACCAACACTCTGTATTTCTCAATCTGGGGCAAGTTGCTCAAGACCTTTGTAACCAGTGTGGCATATAGTTGTTAGAATTTTGATTAAAAATGTATTCTAATTAAAAACAAGGAATTTTTATTTGAGTACATTCTATATCCAATTAAACTTCTATTCTAAAATAATCGGTGTTTTTTACACAAGCATGTTGCTTTTTACATTTATGTCATGTAGATTTAAACTTGTTAGGCAGTTGTCAATATTGTTTTGAGTTTGAGCATCTTGGCCTTGTATGAAGTTCTGTAAAATAATTTTTCATATAGGATATATTTTATGATGATATAGTTAACTGGGGTTGTAGCAGGCCTTTAGATTCTAACATTAGCTAAATGTTTATACAGTGTACTAATAAAGCAACTGTGTAAACTGTTCAAATTGAATGTTGCCATTCTTTGGGTCATGAAAAATTTACAAACCAAGTTCTCTGTTTAATATAGTTTTGCTACCTTGGACAAATGATTGTGTATGAATAAATGAAGAAACGTCTGAAATTGAAATAAAATAGCAATAAGAAAACCATATGGTTTGTTTGCATTAATTGTGTGTATAAAAATATTACAGTAGTTTAGAATACATGTATAACTTTGGATTCAAAGTTACTAGCTCTTTTTTTAATTTAACAGGTCATACATGTAAAGGTATTGTTTTAATCTCCAGTTGTCATCTTCGTTTGTCAGTTTGATTTGTCTTAACCCTTTGCATGCTGGNGAACAGAAGTGTGTGATAGACAAGCTGCGTAAGGACATGATGCACGTGAAGGAGGACCACCATGCGGCGGTGCAGGAGGGGCTAGCGTACAATCAGCAGGCACACAAGTGTCAGGTGGAGCTGGAGGGAGCCAGGGAGCAGGAGAAGATGCTCACTGAACAGGTGGGTTGTGGGGTGGGGTGGGAAAACGGCTTGTCATGAAGTATTCTGCCATTTGTAAAATTAGCCAATGGAATGGCTACAAATAAGACATTTGGCTAAAGAAATTTCCATTTGGCTACAAGTTTGTGTTCGTAATCACCCATAAAATATCCATAATAGTAAGAATTTAGCAATAAGAAGGTAAATTCGGCTACTGGTGGGGTGTAGGGGTGTGAACTGGGGTTGTGTGTGTCTTAGGTCACAGAACAGGTCAGTTGTGGGTGGAATCTTAGATCTAAAGCATGGTTTTACAATTGAAACTCACTTTAGGAAAAAGGGGGCTTAATGCATGTGCGTAAAGTGATTTCCCAGATAAGCCTGCGCAGTCTGCACAGGCTAATCAGGGATGACACTTTCCAATTGTATGGTATTTTTTCATTTAAAGGAAGTTTCTTCTTAGCAAAAATCCAGTTTAGGTGGAAAGAGTCTTCCCTGATAAGCCTGTGCGGTCTGCACTGGCTAATCTGGGACGACACTTTCCTCACATGCATTATGCCCCCTTTTTCCAAAAGTCAGTCTCAATTGTAAAACTGCACAGGCTAATCTGGTAAGACACTTTACGCCCATGCATTATACCCTGTTTTCCGTGGCTCAATTGTACTCCCTGATAAACAAATAGATTTTAAAAAAAGAATACAATTTACACATATTCGGTTTTGTAACCACCTCTATGTTTTTTTTGCTATATGGCAGTGTTATATTGAATATTATTTCATTGTTCAACTTTTTTCTTGGTTATTTATAAATATGTCTGTATCATGTAACAATGAACCGCATCTGCAGTAAGTGATGTGAAGATTGTCACACATGATAAAACTTGAAACTTTCCGTACCGCCGGCAGGTTGAGCAACAGGACTCGATCCTGACCCAACTGCAGACTGAGCTCCGTGGGGAGAGAGACCGGCACCAGGAGACCGCTAGGATGCTGCAGGCGGCGCGTAGGGCCAACTCTGACCTCGAGGACACCATGGAGGTCAACCAGAAGGACATTAAGGAGCTCTCCAACAAGGTGGGTGGGGTTGATGGCATATCACATATTTAGTTCAAACCTATTTATTTTAGCTGAATTGCATCAAAAGGCTCTTGAGTCCGTTTCCTGGGACTAGAACCAGTACTTTGTGTCTATAGGGGAGATCTTAAGAACGCTCCCACAGTGGGGATCGAACCCGTGACCTCCTGGTCGCTAGGCGGACACCATATCCACTACGCCACGGTAACCTTTTTATAAATAAAATACATTTCCCTATATAAATCCCCACATATTCGGGGATGCATAGGATCAAAAAGTTACCAGTAATGGAGGGTCAGGTTGGTTATTGGTCTTGTAGACCAGCAGGGCTATTGGTTTTTCTGTTTGTTTGTCTGTTTTCTTTTGTTTCACAGCAATATTATAAATATTTCTTTAACAGTTTTGACTGTTCTTCGTGTTTTTATGCCCCCTTCTTCGAAGAAGAGGGGGTATATTGTTTTTGGCCTGTCTGTCCGTCATTGTTTCTTTCTGTGTGTCTGTCTTTAAACTTTTACCTAGGGTAAAGTTTTGTTATAACTTTTGCAATATTGATAATAGCATCTTGATATTTGGCATGCATGTGTATCTCATGGAGCTACACATTTTGAGTGGTGAAAGGTCAAGGTCATCCTTCAAGGTCAAAGGTAAAAAAAATAATCAAAGCGGCGCAATAGGGAGAATTGTATTTCTGACAAACACATCTCTTGTTTGATACTTCATTGAAGTTAAAGCATTTTTTAAGTTTTTCTGTAAACATATCCCTTGGGATTGATATATTGCAAATTACATCATGTTTATACATAATTTGAAGGATATTTCCTATTTTTTTTTATCACAAAAAGCTCTGTCATATGCACATCTGCTATGTTTGTATAAAGATTGCAAATTTTGTATGCTTAAATAACCATTTTTTTTATAAAAGTGGTTTAGTCACAAACATTCCAAGGTTGTTATTTTTTTTAAAGAATTATACAAATTTGTATACCATTTCATTTTATATAAAAAAATCCCATGTTTATATTCCTAGTTTTCCTCTACATTTCTAACCATTGGATCGAGAGGAGCTTGTGAAGAAGCTCCGTGACAACTTGGCTAATACAGGGCTTATTGCATGTGCGTAAAGTATCATCCCAGATTATCCTCTGCAGTCCGCACAGTCTAATCAGGGACGACACTTTCCGCCAAAACTAGATTTTTGCTCAGAAGATGTTCAAAAAAAAATATAGAATAAAAGCGGAAAGTGTCGTCCTTGAATAGCCTGTGCGGACTAATGCAATAAGCCCAGTTTTCCCGGAGTGAGGCTCACATTCATAGTTATCCTCCTTGTGTTCTAGCTCATAGTTTTCCTAAATGTTTTCTAGCCAATAGTTTTTCCTCCATGTGTTCTAGCTCATTGTTTTCCTCTATGTTTTATAGCTTGTGGAGAGAGAGGAGCTGGTGAAGAAGCTGAGAGACGACCTTGAGGACCAGAGCAAGCGTATCTAGGCGCTGAAGGAGGACCTGGCTGAGAGGGACGGGCAGCTGCACGTGGCCAGGATGAATCTGCAGCAGCAGCAGAAACAGAACCAGCTCCATCAGCAGGAGGTAAGGCTGTTAACTGGGAGTGAAAAGTGCTGGGGGCCGCAAGTGACTGGGAGTATGGGGCAGCGTGCTGGGGGCTGTAGTTTACTGGAAGTGGACAAATCTTGTTTTGATATGTGCCCTTGGACAACCGCTTTTATTATACCAGCTGACTGTGTAGTCCTCATGTATTTATAACTTTGTGTCATATTGAAAACCGGTCTTTGAGAACAAAGCAGTTGTGGCTTATTAAAAGGAGAATCAAACATTGATAGGATAATTAAATGCTTGGCATTGACCTTGACAATATGAAATATAAATAATATACCTTTAAATATACATATTGTATTTTACATTAATATTTTTCAAAAACAGTTCTTTTTCTGAAGGTTGAAGATAACATTAAGGATTTTAAGATGTGTGTCAGATCCTACTCTATTCCATGGTTACCACTCCGTCCCTCTGTTGCCCAGAGATAAAGCGCTACGAGGAGACACTACAACAGCTGCAGGCCGACCTGGATCGCAAGGCTCACGCACAGCTCATGCAGAATGAGGAGCGACTACACGACCTTAAGGTGAGCAGAATTATCAAGATGAAAACATCTGGACGTATAGGGCCGGGGCTTTGCCACAACATCTACTTTTTGCTTTTCGAACCACACCTCTATGGTTTGTTTCTATGGGGAAGGATGTTCAGCAAAGGAAAGTTTAGTACCTGATGAAATGTTTTTCATACATATATATGCTTCGATTAAAAAATGATTAATGATTGAACAGGCTAATCAGGGACAACACTTTCCGTTTTTATGAAAGTTATCTTTCAAAAGAGGTCTCTTCTAAACTGAAATCCAGTGTATGCTGAAAGTTGTGTCCCTGATCTTTCTGTGTGTACGGCACAGGCTAATCTGAGACAACACTTTACGCACATGCATTAAGCTCAGTTTTACCAGAGCGAGGCTCCTATATCTGTCTCCCGTCTGTATGCAGGTGCAGCTAACGACAGCGCAGGGCAACCACAAGGAGTCCATGGAGCAGCTGGGAGACAAGAGTCAGCAGGTGGCCATGCTCCGTAACGAGATGTCACGGGTATCGCAGCAGAATGAGGCCATGGCTGATGATGTGAGTGATTCTTTATTATAAAAGAGCATTCCAGATTGAGCGAAACATGTCAGAAAAATCATTCATTTTTTTGCAAGGTCTGACAAAATTGGGCTGCTTTCAAACATTGTGTCTTACAAGAAAATTGAAAACTGAATGTTAAAGCAGCTTGCTTGTCTAATGAATTGACCAAATGTCTGCAAAATTACCATCTTAATACTACGTGTGTTTCTGACAGGCCTTTAAGAAGTTTTGGAGAGTCTGGGCAAGTCTTCATTCTGTGTGCAATTAAACTCTTTGCCCTGATAATGAGTAATTTGAAGACTTTCTTCTGAGATGCCTGCTTCATAAAAGGAAATCAAAACCTGTTACAACTTCATCAATATGAGACAAATGACCACAATTTTATTTGTCATAACTTTCCATTCCAACTAATATCTACATCAGCTCATATGTCTTTTTTATCATAGATACCAAGCCCACGTTTTGCTTGCACATCAATATAATTGGCCGCTCCAGTTCTTGCTTTAAAATGATCCCTATCCAAACTAGTTTCCATCCATGGAGCCAATCAACCTTTTCACAAGTTTTACCAGTTGCTTAATTACTTTGTTAACAGTTAATTTGGTAATCAAATTGCAGTCATTGAATAAACCTTTTATTTTATTTTAAATATGACTGATATTTGTGAGAAATCCTGCGCCTACCTATCATGTATACTCAACATTTATCAATCATATAAATTCATCACATTTTCCATCACATTTATCCATCACACATTCCATCACACATTACATCACACATTCCATTACATTTTCCATCACACATTCGATCACATGTCTTATTTATACTCACATTTATCCATCACAAATTCCCTCCCATATTTCCAGCTGTCCCAGTACGAGCAGAAAACAAAGCAGTTGAAGAACGAGCTGAAGAAGCTTCAGGACCACACGCGAGCCTCCGAGACGGAGCTCCAGTCCTTCGAGATGAAGTACGCTGACCTGCAACAGGAGGCCATCCAATCACAGGACAGGAACCGGCACAGTCTGCAGGAGCTCTCTGCCAAGGCGGAGGAACTGGTGGTCGTCAAGGTGGAGTTGTCTTCTCTGCACGAGAAATACAAGCTGAGGTGCAACGATGTGAGTAGTGCTGTGTTCAAATCTTTTATTTGAGTAAACGGTTAGTTAGTTAGTTGATGATTTATTGTAACACCAGCTAGAAAAATATTAAATTCAGAATGGGGATTGAATCCGAGACCTTCCAGTACCAAGAACTGGGCTGTAAATTGTCGCTATAAAAGCCAGCTCATATAGTTAGGCTGCGTAAGTGCTTCTTATAAATCATCCTTATTAATTGCTATGTCTTAAGTGATTTTGGTATAATCCAACTTAACTATTTTACCTTATTTGTAGAAATTGTTTTAAAAGATAAAGGTTTGCTAATGAAGATATATACATGTACACATTACCATTATGTTTTCTTATACTTAAAATAGATTTTCGAATGGATCTGAATTCGAAGAGCATTTGTTACATGGATCAGATCTATACGTAATGAATATATAGATCTTCCAATGGATCAGAATACAAAAAAAAAACATTTGTTAAAAGGTTCAGGTCTATATGTTATGTATGTTTGGTTGATTACAGTCTGAGAAAATTCTGAATGAGCTGGATCTGATGCGTCAGAACTACCACAGCGCCAACGAGGAGATCAAGGGTCTGCGCATGGCGCTGGAGGAGTCACGCACCAACGGGGACCGGCTACACAAGGAGAGCGAGCTGGTCGTACAGAACATCAACACATGGGTGCAGGAACAAAAGTAGGGCCACTTGAATACACTCTTTTAAGCTACGCTCTGAGAAAACGGGGCTTAATGCATGTGCATAAAGTGTTGTCCCAGATTAGCCCGTGCAGTCCGCACAGGCTAATCAGGGACGACACTTTCCGCTTTTATGGTATTTTTTTCATTTAAAAGAAGTCTCTAATCTGGGATGACACTTTACTCACATGCATTAAGCCCCTTTTTTTCCCAGAGCGAGGTTCATTTTTTTCTTAACATGGGTTTGTTTGAATCTGGGAGGGGTGGAACAAAACATGGGTGCAGGAACAGAAGTAGTGTAATAAATGTTTCATTGTATGGAAAAGTTAGTTTGTGTGCACAATGATGATGTTTTGGGTGGCAGTTGATGCTTTTAAGAGTTCGTTCTTTATAAAATGCAAATTAAATATGATGTTAACTGTAATGTGTCATTGTTGACTTCTACTTTTATACATTTATTTCAGACATGCTAATGAGAAACTTGGTAACAAGATTCGAGAACAGAGCAAGGTCATCATGCAGCTCACTGCAGAGAAAGAGTAAGTAGACATAGTTGCTTTGTTTAGTTTTAAATCTTTTTTGTTTAGCTTGATTGGATCAAGAGCCTATAAGGCTTTTTGAGACACTCTTGATAAAATTGCCTGGGTGAACCAGTACTTGATGTCTTTTGAAAGATATTGAAAATAATGCCTGAACAAGCACGAAACCTGGGACCTGTTGGTTGCAGGCTGACACTATCTCTGTCAGACAAATCTGCATAACATAAGCAGCTGTTGATGCTTGGCACAAAAACTAAAATATTGAATCCATGCCATGTGATTTTTAGAAAATTTCAGATACAACATCCATGAGCCAAAAGTTATGGTTTGACTGTGTGAAGCAATAAACAGAGCTCATCATTTGTAATGTTGTCAGCAGCTATTGAAGTTTACCAGCTTACAGAACAATACAATGATCATCACTTAGCACTGTGATTTCAGACACAGACCAATACACTGATCATAATTATACCTTGTGATTTCAGACAAATGCTAGATCAGATCAACAAGTACCAGAAGCAGAACAACAAGCTGAAGATCGAGCTGGACGAGCGCCGTAACGAGGCTGAGAGGTTCAGGGCGCTCCAGAACCACAGCTCCCACCAGCAGGTGCTCCTCAATCAGCTGAGGTCACGCCTCGAGGAACACGAGTACGTACATCTCTCATTTGTGCTATTTATGTATGGGGCCTTAGCATTTTCCAAAGAGTGTGTTTGATTCTTATCTGCAAATCTCATAGTTTTGATGGATGTTTCTTTGTTTGTGACTGATAGTAAAACTTTAAAGATCACTTCTAAAACAATCAGATACAGTTGGCAGCATTTAAATGAAGTACTAAATACTTTTTTAGAAGTTGTCAATCTTTATCAGTTAGTAAACAATGATTCGGATTTGTTGTGCATAATTTGAGCATGTGTGACTGTATGTCAGTCTAAAGAAATCTCAGTGATAATTTGGTTTAACCTTTCAGGTATTAAAAATCTTTTAGTTATCACCAAAAAATAGACAATTAATACGCAATTCTGAAACAATGTTCAAAAACTGTAATATCCATTTGTCTGCTTGTAGAATGGAGCAGGACCAGGAGATGTCCAGCAAGATGACGACCATTGAGGACCTGCACAACCGCCTCAAATTCAACATAGACAACATACAGCAGCTCAACTCACAGGTACTGTCAGTTCAGGCCTTGTTAAAACATCGGAAAAAATCATCTAAGAGTTTCGACCTGCCCCAACGTGCTAGTTATCGTGTAGATCTTGTGCCCATCTTGTTTTATGTCAAGGTCATATCTTCTTATCAGTCCCCATGTCTTCCATAAATAATTTACAACTAGTACTGTTACTAGGAAGAGTAAAAGAATATAAAGAAGTGAAACTCCAGAAGCTCCAGCAGTATTGTATTTTCTATTATACTCACGTCCATGGTCCTTAATTTATGGCAAGTGACCAATTGTTAAAACAGTACAGTACGGCACAATACGAAACAACATACACACATAGTAGAAAACACATTTTTATGCCCATTTTTGGATGATTTGGATAACAACAAAACGACCAACGTATAGAGGCAAGTTTTCTTACATCCATGATATGATAAAGTCAACTTTATCACTTATTCTTAAGCATATACAAGTATTTTTCTACTGATCAGTGTTCAGTTTTAGAACATCTCAAATATACTATACAGCTTAAATATAATTAACAATATTATTCCCGATTGTCAGCTGAACTCCATGCAGAAGGACAACCAGCGCCTGCGCAGTGACCTTGAGCGTGAGATCGGCACACGGCAGACACTGGAGCTGCAGATAGAGAGCAAGGAGCAGACGATCAACAGCCTCAAGACACAGCTGGAGGCTAAGAAACACCTGCTCATAGAGCACAGCTCACCAATGAAGGACCCAGAGCGCGCTGTAAGTAGAACAAGAAACCCTTCACCCTACAATGCTCTTGCCAGGGCTTTTTTTACTTCTTAGAGAATGAATGTTTTTCCAGAAATGTGTGAAGTTCACGACTCAAATTTTTACAATCTGAAGAAGTACGCGACTCAAATTTTCACAATTTTTACAAGTTTGTGACTCATTTTTTCACAATTGGCACCTGCTTGCCATGCCTTATGCGTTTGCTTGAGCATCCATTAACCCTTTCCTGCTCAGAAGTGCATTTTTACACGCAGCCTCTTAAAAAATCAAATTAAATAAAAAAAACTTTGTGAATAAATTAGAGTTATAAAGGCTTAATTTCCAAATCTAAGATACTGATTAGCAGCAAACAGCATAAAATTTGAACAACCTTCGAGTTACTCGTAGACTGTTCTAGTTTTATGCTGGTTGCATATAGCCATTGTCACTTTGCTTCTGAGGGGAAAAGGGTTTAGCATTCAAGAATTTATCTCTACACAAGGACCTTTCATGAGCTTTAAATTTTCCCTTAGCCGCCATTGCTCATTTGCATCTGGTTAGTAAGCAAGCATTAACCCTTTGCATGCTGGGAAATTTGTCGTCTGCTAAAATGTCGTCTGCTGAATTTCTAAAATTAGCATTTTCTTCGATTTTTTTTCAAAGAATACTATCAGAATAGCAAACAGTTTGGATCCTGATGAGACGCCACGTTCTGTGGCGTCTCATCTGGATCCAAACTGTTTGCAAAGGCCTTCAAAATCCGGTTCCAGCACTGTAAGAGTTAAGGATCCCAAACACACTGTAAGAACATGTACGATTACTTCACCCCAGTAATTAATCTTATCTAGAACTGCTCAACCTACAAGGGTTCTGAATGTGCAAAATAAAATAAACGTAAAAGCTAGGACTCCGTCCTAAAGTCAGGCCTCAAGAACAAGTTAATACCCAAAGATTAAGCTGTCCCTGGTGTTTCTTTGTTAAAAATTAATAGTAATTTGGGCAGCCAAGTTCAAAATAAGAGATGTTAATACCCCCAATGTTTCCTGGTTTCGTCCTTGTGTAAGGATAATGTCTTAGTAGTGTATTGCTAGACAATATTGTCCTTATTTGTTTACTATGCATTTTCCAAGAGCTCAAGTCTGTGGTGGTGTTCAGGAATCCTACCCTTGTTTAAATGGATTAAGTGAACAATTGTGTCGTGTTCTGAGAAAACTGGACAAAATGCATGTGCGTAAAGTGTCATCCCAGATTAGCCTGTGCAGTCCGCACTGGCTAATCCGGGACGACACTTTCCGCCAAAACTGGATTTTCGCTACGAAAAAATTCCATTAAAGCGGAAATTGTCGTCCCGGATTAGCCTGTGCGGACTGCACAGGCTAATCTGGGATGACAATTTACGCACAAGCATTTTGCCCAGTTTTCTCAGAACACGACACAATTGTGCCTCACATTGATCCATGAATTCGGTGGTTTATGGTTGTGTGTAACATATAGCCATTCTTACTTTGTGTTTTGTAGTATTTATTTTTCTGCTTAATGTCTTCTTGGACCTTTTATTTAATAGAAATACAAACATACACAAATACATACATTTAAAAATGACTTTTATTCATGTCAGAAATAATAGCAGATTATGTTGCAAACATAACTGAATAACATTTTAAACAAAGCAGTTCTATTGAAATGTTAATATACCTTCTGTATTGCATTTTGATTAGCGGGAACATGGGGTAGGTACCAACTAGTGAAATATATCATGTATTTAATGGTACACAAAGGGACATAGCTGTATCATATTACTAATATTCTTTGCACCCTGTATCCATTCATAACTTCACATTTAATATGGAAAATCTGAATTGGTTTGGTTGATATGGGATTTAATATGTTTTGTGTATCTCCATATTTTTGATATGGGAACTAAAATGTCAGGTTAGAAATAGTCATCAATCGGTAGCCACGTCAATAAAAATGCACCTTGAATTCCATTGAAAGATTCATTGCCTTAAAAAGAAATACATAATTAATGGATAAATAACACTTCATGTGAAATAATTCAATGATAAATAACTAAAACATGTGTATTTAATAGCCATGGCATAAATTTTACAACAGGATTAATGATGACTAAGTATACAACCCTTTTTACCATGTCCTTTTGTAGATGACTATACAGAAGACAATGAAAGAAGAACATTTTATTTAATAATTATAAGGTCGATTGCATTGGAATTTTATGTCCACTGGACATAAACAGGTTTTCAAAAACTTTATATAAAATGTACTTTTGAGACAAGAGCAAAAGAATAATATTTGAAGCATTAAAAAGAAGCAATTAATTGTCTTGATAGGACAAGTACAGTTAGAGTGCATTTTCATTGGCTGGTTGAGAGTGCATTTTCATTGGCTGGTTGAGAGTGCATTTTCATTGGCTGGTTGTTTTCTGCCTAAACATGCACAGCTCTACTGGTCACAAAGCCTGTGTAGCCTCATTGTAATCATTGGTAGTGGTTATTCACAACTATAGCGGTGTGTGCATGACTTTCAGAGGGACTCCCGATATGTCCTTGACAATGACAAGGTAACGGTTCCGTCTTTTGGGCTCTAGGTTATCTGTCTTCTCTTACTGACCAAGACTCTGTATTTCTCAATCTGGGGCGAGTTGCTCAAAGCTTTGAAAACCAGTGTGGCTTATAGTTGTTTTGAATTCAGATGAAAATATTCATGTTTATAAAAAATAAAGCATCTTTATTTTGAGTTTAGGCCATACTTAAAAATTCTTTTGTTTGGCATAACCGACCGACCCACTAAAATCGGCCCGACTGATTTTTTTTTTTTTACTTTCAAAAAAAATTTTTTTTTTGCTCGCCGAAAATCCTTTCCACTAATTTTTTTCTTTTCCGCTTTTTACTCTTTCCGGTTATTTGCGTCATTAAATTGAATACTCTTCACTGCGGTAACTAGGACAACACATTATGCGCCTGTGCAAATCGTATCTGTCACCATGTAAACATCATGTAACTTGTTGTTATGTTTCAACGTTATTGCAATTTTATTTTAATCAATTGTTATCAAGAGTTGATGAAAATGAATTGATTTATCGAATAAGTGCTTTTGGTGGCAGCTTTCATTCTGCATTATTGTAAAATGTTACCGTGTTTACGTCATGTATTGTGCAATTATACGGTAATGGACGCCGCCATGTGAAGGTCTCAACGACTTAATAGAACTCTCGCAAAAATTTTCCATCTATGCGAATGAACAGTTTGACGTCATGAGAGGAAGCTGCTTGCTGTATAAGCCATAAAATTGGCTTCCTTTGTCTAGCGATCAACATGCTAAACCAATCGTATAACAGCACGTGCATAGCTCCGCCTTTTAACGGAGAACGAAGGTGGAATTAACGGTTAAGTGCACAACTCAATGCGCTACAGTGTAAACTAATCACTATATATGTATGCCATGTAAAACCCGTGTTCTAATATTAAGAGCGCGAAATTGTTAATGTCGCATGGAAAGCGTGCGTGTTGCACAGACCATAATTATGTGACTAAATATAGACGTGCAACTCAGTACATGTATTATTTTAGAATAAAAAAATTGCATCGGAATCAATGCACACAATAAAAAAGTATTAACCCATTGAAACTATAGAAAAAAATACGTCAAGTTACGACGAATACAATTAAATTAAAGTTATGTACACAAAAGCAATTTGGTGCTCTTTTCTAACACGAAAAACACGTGGCTTGTATCTAGTAACGGAAGTAGTAATGTTTAATTTGACGTTAATAGATCTAGTGTATTTCGTATATGCTTTCGAACTTAGCAATTTACGATGTGAAAACAAATTCGTACAAAAAATGCATATATGTCTATATATATCGCTATATGTATACATGTCCCGGAAAATCGACAAAAGTCCCGGAAAATTGAGCTCAATGTCCCGGAATTGGTCTGAAAATGTATGGATTGTATGATTTTGGATGATGTATATATGAATAATTACTTAAAAGGAATGTGAAAGGAATGTTTAAATAACATTTTAAATCCATTTTGAGTAAAGTAGAGAAGACTTTAGTAGAGAACTTTATTTGATAATTACCTTTGGTATATGTCAGAGTTCAATGTCAGAAGAAAAAAAATCCCTACCTACTTACCCACCCAAATTTACCTGGGTCGGGTTATGCCGAACAAACAATTTTTTAAGGATGGCCTTATCTAACTAGACTGCTATTTGAAAATAATTTGTAGTTTTTATGTTATTGAGATCAAAAGTTTTTAAGCAGTTGTCAATATTGGTTTGAGTTTGAGCATCTTGGCCTTGTATGAAGTTCTGTGATTATTGTAAAATAATGTGTCATAAAGGTTATTTTATGAAGATGTAGCTAGCTGGGTTTGTAGCAGGCCTTTAGATTCTAACATTAGCTATATGTTTATACTATAAATGCAACTGTACAGTATATTTATATTCGTATTGAATGTTGCCATTTTTGGGGTCATGAATTTTTATCAACCAAGTACTTAGTTATCCCCACGCTTTTTTTTTGATCGGACCATATATCCTGCTACACTATTAGCACTAGAACCTTGAAACTTTCACACATGGTACCTATGAGCATATGTGTGACGGTGACGGAATTTTAATCTGACCCCTGGGTCAAAAGTTATGGGTAAATAAATGGGTAAAATGGTTAAAAAAAATATCATTTTACTAACAACATGCGACGCACATGATAATAACTTTTGACCCAGGGGTCAGATCAAAATTCCAAATAGTGCACCGTCGCACATATGCTCATAGCTACCATGTGTGTAAGTTTCAAGGTTCAAGTGCTAATAGTGTAGGAGAAGAGAGAGGAGATTGGGGGTTGGGGTGGGGCCCCAAATTTAATTTAACATAGCTTCTTCATGTATTCACCAATTGACGTGACGTCATTTTAATACTGAACATCTCTTATGTCAACACGGTCTATCTCGACCCAAACTTGCCTTTTAATATAACATCTATGCGGCGTGGGGATATACGCGTTGGCATCTGCCGCGCCATTTCTAGTTTAATATAGTTTTGCTACATGTACATTGGAAAAAAGATTTTCTATGAATTAATACAATGAAGAAAAGCATGACATTGAACTAAAATAGCAATTAGAAAACCAATTGAACTGTTTTATGTTCTGTTTGCATTAATTGTGTGTATGAAAATATTACAATAGTTTAGAACTCATGTATAACCTTGGATTCTAGCTAACAGGTCATACATATAAAGGTATTGTTTTAATCTCGAGTTGTCAGTTTCTTTTGTCAGTTTGATTTGTCTTGTTCATATTTGTTCATACTTAAGAAATTCTTTTAGATGTTAACATGATACTTGCTGATCTTGAAACAAAGAAAAGAAAAATTGTTACAAAACTACTAACAACACTGAAGTCTTGTAACTGACCATGATAGTAGAATAAAATTCTCATTTCAGTTTCAAAATTATTTGTCAGATCATGACAATATTTCTTAATTCAAACGATAATCTNGACACAAAAAGGAAAGCATTAGCATTTGTAAAATTTTTTTTTTTTTTTTTGCCTATAGACTGAACTGAAAATCCCAATTTACAAACACGTTTGTTTCCGTGACACTTTCACTGTGTTAGTTTATAATAAAAAATGTGTCGCTCTTTTCTATAACATATTCTCCAGGGTTATTGGAGACATTATTTTATTATTATCATTACTAATTGTATGATTTTTGTAACAATTGAATGGTAATTTGTCATTTTTGCAGAGAATTGTAATATTGTTTTCAATTGTCAGCCATCCTGGAATATATAGGATCTGACATGAGTTGTCATATCATACCATATTTTATTAAACGACTTCAGGAATTTTGTAAGTAAGCGAGCCTTTGGCGAGCTTACTAACGAATTTCCAGGACGAGTTTAATAAAATATGGTATGATATGACAACGAGTGTCAGATCTTTTTTATCACATGCTTTTAAACTAAATAAAATACATCTTAATTGACCAAACAAATGCTAATAGATCTAAAAGTTGTTTACTATTGTGACGTCATTTCATGTTGACGACGTCATTTCACCAAAATAAAGTCATTCGATTGGTTAGTTATTGATTATGTAGCTAATGAAAACGCTTAAAAATGTTGTATTACACATGTGTAATATAAAAAAAATTGTAATGTCTGTATAACATTGAAAATAAGGTATAGCATGTGATAAAATGACATATCGGACATGTGTGCATAGCAATTTTAAGTTGTATGTGTCAGACTACTTTCGTGAACCCAAAATTAAGTCCAATGTCGTTTTTCAACACCTCATGACGCTCTTTTAAAACTCCTTAAGGGAACAAACACATGATAAACACATTGATATGTTTTTGTTGAATCTGCTAAAATTGTAGCAAGTTAGGCAAGAGTTCACCAATAACCATTTGAATTTCTTGTATGTATGGAAAACAAATCGTTGTAGGGGAAAGGGCAGATAATTGGCAAGTTCCAAAGAAGGATAAAACCCCTGATAAAACCATCAAATCACTATGTAAGATTGCTGCAGTTGATTTTTTATTGCATACTTCTTATGAATAAAAGCATCAAACCAATATTAAAGAAGATGAAGGTTCTAAAAAGAGACAGGGCTGTGATTATATGGTCTGTGTTGCTATGGTTACAGACACGGGCCGCTTACAAGAAGGTGATGGAGGAGAACGGGGTGTCTGATCCCAACTCCATGGACAAGAACTACTGGATCCAGCGTGTCGGAGAGGTAAGCTCGTAGGGCACATTTGAACCGTGTTAGCTTTTAGTGGGATACTAGTAGATCATAATTATGCTACCTTTGAAGAAGTGTTGATATATTGCTTTGCATTTGTTGGTTGGTAGGTTGGTTGGTAGGTAAATCCATAGACCTTTCGTTTGTGATGGTTTAGATACCACTTTGACATACAACCCTGCAAATTAGTATGATGGTTACTACTGAGGTAAAATGTCATGGTCACAAGGCTTGTCACAGTTAATTTGTTTCTGCAAGATGTCTTGGGAATGCTGAGATCATCAACATTTGTATAGTGTTTACTTCTGAGAAAGGATGAAACCCATTGATTTTGAGGACACAAGGCCAAAGGTCAAGGTCAGACCTTCAAAACGCTCTTATCTACGATCATGCTAATTGACACTGTGGTGACATGGGGGTAAAAGAAGAGACATTGCTAGGTCGCCAGGTCAAAGATCAAGGTCAAATGAGTTTGTATCATGGAATAGGTTTGTTCATGATATCTAGAGAATGCTTTGACCTGTGCCGTCTAAATTGATATGCTGGTTACTGTGGAGAAAAGAATGATGACTGTTGATTTTTATTCTAACAGGTCCATGGTCGAGGTCACAAGGGGTTGTAACAGATTTTTTTTTCCTCAAATAAGTAAGACGTTTATTAAAATTGAGGTAATCAGGTCAAAGGTCAAGGTCACAGGGGCTTGTTTCATATTTATTTTATAACAATATCTAGATTGTTCTTAAGACCATATAAATTAGGATGCTGATAAGTCTTTATGAATTATGACCTCTAATGAATTTCAAATCAAGAGATCTAAGGTCAAGGTCACATTAATGACTTTGCTGCAAGTAAAGGGGATGCTTGTTTAAAAAAAACATCTCTTGTTTCTAGATGCCTCACATTCGAATTGTTTATGGGCCTTATATGGATTCCAAGTATTATGCAAAATAAACTAGTTCTACAGAATGCTCTATTTTCACCTCAATTGTTTTGCCAGAAACGTTTCATATTTGAAGGGCGTTAGGTCCTAGTTTGAGTTTCAAGTATAAGGCATGCAGCATGGAATTTTTCTAAAGTGTCATTCATTTGCTTTTAGTCATTAAAAAAGTTTTACATTTGGAGAACTTTGGGTTTAAGTGGGAGCTTAAAGAATTTTTACATCGAGTTAACGAGTTCTGTTGAGTGATTGTCATTAAAATAATTTAACAATATTCACCAGTAGAAAAGAAATTGCACTTTATTTAGCTTTTGATCTAAGAGGGAGTTTCAAGGAGTGGTCTATAGAAAATGATGCAATGTCACAAGTACATGTTTTATGCAGAGTTGAGTCTTTTTATAGTGTTATCTTTCTTGCCCGCTCTTTTTATGCCCCCGAAGGTGGGCATATAGTGATCGCACTGTGCGTCTGTCCGTCCGTCTGTCTGTCCTTCTGAAATTCCGTCACACTTTGCGTTTAGGTTTCTAAAAATGTGGCAAAACACTTTGCGTTAAGGCCTAGAAAATGTGGAAAAAGGGGGCATATGTCATCCTATGGTGACAAGCCTTGTTTTAACAATAAGATAATGTTTTTGTGTTGAACATGTGAAATGACATTTGTGCAAAAGTCTGTGGACATTCATTAAATACATATTGTTTGTTGTCTGTATATTAAATCTTAGATAATACTATTTAGTACTGTTTTAAATACAGAAAGCTTCTCACTTTATGGAAAGAAATTATTTCAGTAAGTCATTTGCAATGTCCACAGGCTTTTCTGCTGTTTTAGTACCCGTGAACTACATACTTCGCTTCTGCATCATTTCCCTGTCAAAACCATACTAAAGATCCAAGAAAAACAAATGATATTCACATCTGTGCTCTTCAGGAAATATTTTGTTCCGTATAATTTAAATATTCCTGATGATAAGTACTTATGGTCCAAGTATTTCCTGCAGGCATTTAGGAAGTTTACTTAATTGTCGGTTGGGAGAAATAAAATGTTCTTGGTAGCATTTGCAGAGACGATTTATTATTTTAAACAGCATACCTTTACCTTTAAGAAGAATTCTCATTATGCAAATTCATTTCTTCAATTCCAGTGGTTCATCCTTTTCAATTAATTTTGAGCACTATTTTTACTTTCCACAGCTCTAGTCTGCAAACAAGTATGTTGTCCACTGTAATTATTTGGTTGTATTTAGTTCTTGTTAAGTTTTTGCTTGTTTAACCATGTTAATTTGCTTCATTTTCAATTATTAATTTCTAGTTTGCACAATGCTTTTTAGAAGTGAAATATTACTTTTACATAATCCTATTAAACCGGTAGTAAAGACATTAACTTGGCATCTAACTGAAAGTGCAATAAAAAAAATCACGTGCATCTTGTCATGTACTTCATTAGTTCTTACACTTATTTGTAAGACTTTTTACTTAAGTTTAATGGCAATAAAGAAGCAAACACATTTTCATTCACAACATGTTACAACTTCATTCCATTGAATGATTTTAACAAGTTTGCCAATTTAACAAAGACATATGTGTTTGGCATATGTGTTTTAGCTCACCTGATTGCTCAGGTGAGCTTTTAGGATCGGTCTTTGTCCGTTGTCCGTCCGTCCGTCCGTCCGTTGTCCACATTGGTTTGTAAACACTCTAGAGGCCACATTTCTTGTCCGATCTTCATGNCCGTGGTTCTGGAGGAATATGCGTGTTCGTTAAATCGTGGCTAGTTGAAAATAAACTTATAAAACAAATATACAGTGAATTCAAAGAATGTGTTGTATTACTTATAGACAAAGCCCTTAACAATAACAAAACGGATATCGTACTATACGCCACATACATTGCTCCTGAAGGATCGCCGATGTATGACTTCCGGAATGGAAACGGTATAAACATATTACAAGAGAAATTGACAGCTATTACATCTGACTTGCCAAATACGTCGTTTGTTATCGCGGGAGACTTAAATGCGCGCGTGAAGGATTTACAGGACTATATTCCCTCTGATGATTTAGACTTTATTTTTAACGATTCCGTTGATTATCCCAGTGATACTTTTCAAATTCCGAGAAAAAGTCGAGACACAGTGCTTAACAGTTTTGGCCAGTCTTTAATTGAACTTTGCTGTACTCACGACGTTCATATAGTAAACGGCCGTACTAAAAGTGATCCGAACGGAGATTATACGTGTTCCGCCAATCAAGGGAATAGTGTTGTGGACTATTTTCTTATGTCTACATCTCTATTTTCACAAGTGATCGATATGTACGTTGACGTCCAAGACTTTTCGGACCATTTTCCCATATGTTGTACTCTAGAGATAGACCCCTTTCGTAATGCTCCAATCAACAGCATACAGGGACGAAAACAACAACACAACTTATCACAACAGCACATACGTTACAAATGGAAAGACTCTATGCAGTCCATATTTCTCGACGAGTTCTGCACTAGACTTCAGAAGTTTAACGATACAGTAAATGAAACGAATGTAATAGAAAAACGTACTGACTTTATTAAGTTATTCCATGATGCTGGTGAATGTATGAGAGTAAGAAATTCAATGCACTATATTAAAAAAGAAAGTCAAAGTCAGCCGATATGGTGGGATAGAGAATGTGACATTGCTAAACGCGACAAGTACTCAAAATTACGTAAGTTCAGGTCTACAAACTTAGATTGTGACTACCGCCAGTATTTAATCAGTAGGAACATATTTAAAAACATGACTTGTGCAAAACGCCTCGTCTTAGAACGAGAACGCAGAAACGAACTGATAAGTTGTCGCAATAATCCGACTAAGTTCTGGAAATGTATAAAAGGTATGAAACAAAAAGCTACTATAATAGACAATAATATTTCGGGATCGGATTGGTTCGACTATTTTCAAGGCTTGTTTTCGACAAGTACTACTACGGAACCGGAAACGAACATTTTTGAGAACATTCAGTACAATGCAGACGACACATTATTAGATTTAGAAATCAGTGACGACGAAATAACCAACAGTGTAAAATCTCTGCGCTCTGGGTGTGCATCTGGAATAGACGGTATTTGCATTGAAATGTTCAAGTTTACCATAGAAAAAACTCTGCCTTATCTCAACAAACTATTCAACCAAATTCTTAATTCGGGCGAATTTCCGGTAGAGTGGTGCGAAAGTATCATAACTCCAGTGCATAAAAATGGTGACACTAACTCCCCTAACAATTATAGAGCCATTTCGCTTGTGAACAGTATAAGCAAGATCTACATGAAAGTTTTAAGTACGCGATTGACCAAATGGGCAGAAGAAACGAACTTGATCGACGAATCCCAAGCTGGTTTCAGGCAAGGCTATTCGACCGTGGACAATATTTTCAATTTGCAATCCGTCATACAAAAGTACCTATCCAAGAAAGGCGGCAGAATATATGTATTTTATATCGACTTTTTAAAGGCATTCGATAACTGTGCACATCCAAAACTGTGGGATAGTCTAATAAGGAAGGGTATAAATGCAGACGGTAAATTCCTACGAGTATTTCGATCTATGTATAGACAACTGAAATCGCGTATTAAAATCGGAAACTATCTAACCGATGCATTTTGTTGTGAAAAGGGAACTAAACAAGGCTGTGTTAGTTCAACAATAGTTTTCTCCCTTTATATAAACGACCTTATAGATTACTTGAAATCTGCAAGTGATTGCGGGGTAAAAATAACTGGCTACGATGAAAAGATTCCTGGTTTCCTTTTTGCTGATGATGTCGCATGCGTAGCAGATACTGTCATCAATCTTCAGCGATCGATTAATCATGTGGCCTCCTTTTGTGATTCAACAGGAATGCAAATAAACATTGACAAGTCGAAAATCATGGTGTTTCGAAACGGAGGACCACTACGGGCATACGAATCTTGGACGTATAAAGGAGTGAAATTAGAAACAGTCCCTTTTTATAAATATCTCGGGTCTTACTTTACGCCAAAACTACTATGGACTAAAACAAAAGAGATTCTTAGCCTCCAGGCGCTTAAGGCAGTCAACTCCATATTGAACCAACAGAAACACTTCGGTTATTTTCACCACCATGAAGCATTTAAATTGTTCGATTCAGTAGTGAAACCTATACTTACGTACTCGGCAGAGGTGTGGGGATACCAGTATTGTGAGCAAATTGAAAACGTGCAAATAAGGTTTTGTAAGCGCATAGCTTGTCTTAATAGAAATGTGGCCGACTTTTTCGCGCTAAGTGAATGTGGGAGATATCCACTATTCGTGACATATATGAACAGATGTGTGAAATACTGGTGTAAACTCACGCAGATGCCAGTAAATCGATACCCGAAACGGTGTTACAATATGCTACGACAATTAGACGAGGCTGGACGCACTACATGGGCTACGCAAGTGAAGATGTTACTATTCCAATACGGATTTGGGTATGCGTGGATACACGGAGACGTTGGAAACACTGTGGCGTTCTTGAAACTTTTCCAAGACAGACTAAAAGACTGTGCTAAGCAGAAAATATTGGCTAGTATAAACTCCTCACCAAAAGCGATTAGTTATAAACTTTACAAAAGCAACTTACATCCAGAAAGATACCTCTCTATACCTTTACCCTACATTTTGAAGAAAACGCTATCAAACTTTCGTTGTTCTAGCCACAACCTAATAATCGAGAAAGGGCGTCACATGAAAATTGATCGCCAGTTCAGATTTTGTCAATACTGTCAAACCAAAAATATTTATGTTATAGACGATGAATTGCATTTCCTATTAGTATGTGAAAAAGTTAAACAGCTTAGACATAAATACTTTCTAGAAGAGTGGCCTCATTCTGATCCATCAGAAGCATTATTTATTCGTTTAATGTCAGACTCTTCTCAGAGAGGTATTTATGCACTAAGTCGTTTTCTGAAAAGCGCGTTTGAACTTTCATAGAAGCTTTAAACATTATTGTATAATATTTCTATATATACTGTTTGTATCTTTATAGTTTAATTTCGTAAACGGAAACATTGTGTGAACGTAAAAAAGCTTGTATTTTGGGCCGGAGGCCTTGTATTACTTAATAAACTTATGTTATGTTATTAAGGCCATTTTTCTGCAAAATCACAATATCAGAGAATTATTGTCTGTTTCAGCTGTCCATCCAGCTACAGCAGAGCAGTGAGTACTGGTCGGACAAGGTACGAGAGCTCACCCAGCAGCTAGGCCAGGCTAAATCATTGGTTGCCAGCCCTCGGCGATAGCACCAACCCCACCCACCACCCACCAAGCATCATTCACCATTACTGGACAGTGTCCCGTTAATATGTGTTGGGTTTGTTCTTCTGTCTAGAACCTTCTAACGTGAAACAATTCAATGATAGAATGTTAATTTTGAGAAAAATACTTAATATTGGCGAGATCGGAGAAAAGGTTAAGAATTCAAAGAAAACATATCCTAATTTACTCAAGTTTTCAGTTTTAAAATTGTCATTGTAAGAGCATGTATGTTTTCATGTTTGTGTTTTCGTTTCTTTTCACATGAAAGAAAATATTTTGGATCAGTTTATTTAGTTAGGTTTTTAAATGAATTTTAGTTGTGATTGAAAGAATATTTTGATTAAAAAGTGTTTAACTTTTCAATGAATATGCAAATGTCCAGTATTACTGTCTCAGTTGTTCAACCGTTGCATTACTTGTCCTCCTAGCACCACAGGAACATTGTAACGGTTTCAGACAGGTTTTTCACAGGAAAAGTGTATCAGTTTCAGACTGGTTTCTTGCAGAATTCAATGAAATGAGTAAAGAAAAGAAAAGCATGGTAATATAATTATGTTAAAACAATATTAAGTGTGAACTGCTGGAGAAAGCGTTATGTGAGAGACCGTCCGTCACAGTATTCCCTCCATTCTGCTGACAGCTGCTTATATTTTTGTGATATCCATTATTCTTGTTCTTGTAAATTGCACATGTTGATAAAGTGCAGAGTGACATCGTCAGTATCCGATTTGAATACTATTTCGTCCATTTTTGAATGTTAATTCATTTGCTATTCACTGACCTCTGTTTCCATTGCAAATGTATTAAGGCAAGTATTGATCTGTGTTATTGTGAAGAGCATAGTTTTGCTATGAAATACTTTTGGTGATGAAATGTCTCTGTAAGTATGTATGAGATAAAAACAATTGTAAAATATTATTTACACTTTTGTTGAATGTTGTGGAAAGTATCTGTGATGTTTCGTTTTACTTTTTCATGTACTATTTTTTATTATTTATAAATCTTTTTTATTTATTATCCATAAATGATTTAATTGATGGCTTGCTTCTTGTGGTTGTGATACGGTTGTTGTATCATTGATGATGGAAAAAGAAAAAAAAGGAACTGAAATGTTATTCAAAATTAAAAACTCTGCCTAATCCTTTTAGAAAATAATTGTTTAAAAAAGTGTTTTTAAAGTTTTAACGTAAGTTTGAGGAATTTTAAATTGGTTAATATCAAGTTCTTTTTAATTCTGTGCTATTCATTATGATTCAATTATGAAGTCCTAATATTGTTACACAGTTATGCTTGCAAGATTTATTGTGATTCATGGTAGCAAATATGTTCATTTTATTGCTGGCAGACGATTGGATATTGAATTACTTGCAACTACAATCTTTGTATGCGATAGTAGTTTAATATATTAGATGAATATTTATATAAGATGTACTGCATAATTAAGCTGAATATTATACTGATACAAGATCATTTTATCTAGGTCCGTCCATATTTATATGCAGCTATGTGCTTACTAAGCAAAACTATTGTTTTGTGCCTGTGGAATGATTTTGTTAAGACTGCCAGTTGTATGTTTTATGTTTTAACCTTTTGTATGTAATGGACTTTTAATAAACCTTCTTGATGATACCACTGTCTCCACTATTGCATTTCTGAGCAGGAGTATTGGATTTGTTTGTTTTCCATATTTCCTAACTCACAAAGTTTAATGTAATACCAATTGTACATTTTCAATGTTTATTTTTTATACACACAATTTCTTGTTTTGCCCTAATAAGGTACAGTGGTGTCATTTTGTATTTTACTGGTAATCATTTTGCAGCTTAACCCTTGTTTTTATTACTATTTTAATATCATATTTATTTTGTTTTATTTTATGTCTTGAAATGTAACGCTTGTGATAATTTTATAGGAAATTATTCAGTGTTTTATTAGTTGTATTATTAGTTCAGTAGTCTCAACAGTGCTCTCAATACATCTTTTAAGAGAACTGAAAATATGTCTCGAAATAGATAATCTGTTAGAGATTTTCATATTAAAAATTGTAAAAAAATAATTTCTATAAAGAAAGACAATTATTTTTGACAATTTCAGTAAATTTGATATCGATCAAAATGTCATGCTAACCCCAATACTGGACATGTGATATCTTAGATTATCAATCCCTAGCGTGAGTTTCTCTAGGTTTTAGACTTAAGAGCAGAGAGCCCAAACGTTTATGATTCTGAGCTGGAATAGGCCTTTATTTAGAACACTTAGAACTTGATGTGTGTGCTGAACTGTAGATTAGTTTGATATTGATGCACGACTTTAGTTAACATGTTTTGCTACAGATCATGTCTAGTTGACAGATTATTATGAGTATACAAAAAACTTCGATTGTAAATAAAGCGAAGAAAAATGCAAAGTTAGTTTTTGTTAGTAAAATGTATGTTTGTAAAAGGCAGTGTCTGGGCACGATTATCTTTTGATGAAATGTTTTATCGACATTCAAAGTTTAAACTTGTCATCATGGATTGTCATGTTTTTGGCAAGAGTCCAGGTCCAACGATTCTTCAACCCTCAACGGTCATAATAAGCAGGTCGAAATTAAGTCTCTCCTCATCATGGAGTCATCATTTCTGAAATTCCCCAAGCCTCAGCCTACTGTATACATTATACATGTAATGTTTTGCAACTATGGCATACTATTCAATTTACCTTTTGGTATAGCTTGTGAATGCAAAAGGTCAAACACATCAATATTTATGACAAAGCAACAACAATAAATGGCAGTCCAAATGTTGATTTACATCTTACCTTAATCATAGTGTACCCTTAAAGCATTGGATAGCTTTAATAATTGTATGAGTTTAAGTTTATTTAAATTTTAATGTTAATTACACTTTATTAAAATAAAGCCCACCTTATGAGAAAATAAGGTTTCTCTTGCGTAATCTCCCTCTAGCTTTATTAAATACCGATACACAGCTGCAATAAACATGTAATAACAACGATATAGAACACGAAACAGCAATGTATGAAAGAAAGATAAAATAATACAAAATCACCCTACTGGAGTAAGAAATATAGCAAACAATGAAACTGACATGTAATCAAACGATGAGGTTGAATAAGAACAATCACATACACTTAGTTAACAATCAAAGGCGCCTCCAGTTACCGCTTTAACATTTGGGTCGGGCTCTGAAAAAAGGTGGTTTAATGCATGTGCGTAAAGTGTCGTCCAAGATTAGCATGTGCAGTCCGCACAGGCTAATCGGGGACAACACTTTTCGCCTAAACTGGATTTTTTGCTATGTAGAGACTTTCTTTTAACAAAAACTATCATAAAAGCAGAAAGTGTCGTCCCTGATTAGCCTGTGCAGACTGCACCTGCTTATATGGGACGACACTTTACGCAAGAGTGTTATGTTTGATGTCGCTGACAACGTTTTTTGTTTACACGAATACTATTGACTTCCGTTGCCCGCGAATTGGTTATTTCCAATTTTCCATCTTTGAGTGACATGTTGTTGGAGAGTGAGTCCAATTCCAATTATTTCGCAACAGCCATCGTCAGCAGATCGAAATAAGTATCTCCGAATCATCGAGCGAGTCTTAATGTGTAATACAACATAACTACAGAAAAAAACAGATAGCCCAAAGCAACAATGGAACAAATTCTGACTGCAACAAAACATAATATAACAACTTCTTAGATGAACACAAAACGTTCGAGAAAGATCAAGACTATTGTATAAGAGCAAAATACACAATACGCAGCATGTCGAAACAAACACAATAATGAGTGGTGTACGAAAACAGAGCTTAAGCTGTTCATAAAAACTTTGTTTTGCTAATATTAACACAAATGCCCCTTTACGATGATAACAAACATATTTTAAAACGGAATAAGATTATGAGGCATGTTGCAATTTCTAAGGCACTGGCAAGTAAAAGACCTTGTAGTGTCAGAATGAACGGTAAACGACATTTCTGGTGTATCCAAAGAAATCGTTCTTTCGGTATATGTAATGTTTTAAGCAGACGGCAGTCGCCCGTTGATACCCAGGTTCCGTCTGTGGTTCGAGCATTGCCATGCGTAGTATTTCACCAAACACTAAGGAAAATGGCGACCACGTTCGTTTTGTTGGCATACCGTTCTCCTCGATCTGTTTAAGACTGCCTGGCATGACCAGAAGTAAGAATGCACGCATGTAGTAAATTGTGTCGTGTTCTGACAAAACTGGGCATAATGCATGTACGTAAAGTGTCGTCCCAGATTAGCCTGTGCAGTCCGCACAGGCTAATCAGGGACGACAATTTCCGCTTTTATGGAATTTTTCGTTTACATGATGTCTCTACTTAGCGAAAATCCAGTTTAGGTGGAAAGAGTAGTCCCTGATTAGCCTGTGCGGACTGCACAGGCTAATCTGGGATGACACTTTACGCACAAGCATTTTGCCCAGTTTTCTCAGAACACGACACAATTATCAAAACTCCGACCGGCCCTCCGAGAGCTGGAACAAACACTTTTCGGGCAGTTGTATCTGCAAGGATGGCAAGAAAACCCAGTGGATTGCCTCGCTCTACCAAATCTCCAAACGTGATCTTAATGCGATCGCCGATGCCATCTCTGTACATAAATAATTTAGCATACATTAATTCATGGTACAAGAGTAATAATACTAATGGTCTTATTCGTGAACATAAAATCGGATGCCTGTTCTTCAATCCCGCATCGAGCTGTGCTGGAAAATGCGACAATGTCAAAGGCCAAGCTTCGTCGAGGAAAACCCATTGTGCATCATTCTTGATTTTATGCATTTCGATTGTTAAATCAACCATATCTTCGTGATCAAAAGACTGAACGACTTCGTCCAAAGATATTGCATAAAGTAATTGGAATACCAGTATAGGAAAGTAAATCAAAATAAGGACGCCTACGATATATGGGCCAAGTGTACACAGTGTTCATTTCTCCTGTGTTTTGTTGCACACCGGTTTGAATATGTTCCGACGGTGTTATGATAGTCTTTCTTACACCAAGAATATTGTATAAATGGAGCAGGATAATTAAGGTATAGTCCAGCATAATATCCTAATGCTGATTTCGTTTCATTGATTTCCGACAAACAACAGAAAAAAACATATGTTCAAACTCGTGTACTTCTCGCACTGTTTTATTTATCACTAGTTCCCATAAAGCGTTGGCCACATTGATCATGGATTCATTTGCATCGAAACAAAAAAGCAACTTGAATTTGATTCAGTCTTCAGAGGTACACATGGTATTTCTATCGTCTTTGTGTCAAGGAATTTGATTCAGTCTTCAGAGCTATAAAAGGTATTTCTATCGTCTTTGTGACAAGGAATTTGATTCAGTCTTCAGAGCTACAAAAGGTATTTCTATCGTATTTGTGTCAAGGAATTTGATTCAGTCTTCAGAGCTACAAAATGTATTTCTATCGTCTTTGTGTCAAGGAATTTGATTCAGTCTTCAGAGCTACTAAATGTATTTCTATCGTCTTTGTGTCAAGGAATTTGATGAGCTACAAAAGGTATTTCTATCGTCTTTGTGTCAAGGAATTTGATTCAGTCTTCAGAGCTACAAAAGGTATTTCTATCGTCTTTGAGTCAAGTAATTTGATTCAGTCTTCAGAGCTACACAAGGTATTTCTATCGTCTTTGTGTTAAGGAATTTATTCAGTCTTCAGAGCTACAAAAGGTATTTCTATTGTCTTTGTGTAAAGGTATTTGATTCAGTCTTCAGAGCTACACAAGGTATTTCTATCTTCTTTGTTTCAATGAATTTGATTCAGTCTTCAAAGCTACAAAAGGTATTTCTATCGTATTTGTGTCAAGGAATTTGATTTAGTCTTCAGAGCTACAAAAGGTATTTCTATCGTATTTGTGTCAAGGAATTTGATTCAGTCTTCAGAGCTACAAAATGTATTTCCATCGT
>VMBQ01001013.1:0-10210 GCA_007657795.1 Dreissena rostriformis | reverse complement strand
ATTGACCAATCGCATTTTGTTAGTTTGCTAAAATGACGTTGCAACGTCAAATTACGTCACGAAATGTAAACAGCATTGGGATTTATCATTATGTTTGCGTAAATATTTATTTAATTTGCTCATTTAAAAGCATGTGATAAAAAAGATCTGACACTCGTTGTCATATCATACCATATTTTATTAAACTCGTCCACGAAATTCGTTAGTAAGCTCGCCAAAGGCTCGCTTACTAACAAAATTCCTGAACTCGTTTAATAAAATATGGTATGATATGACAACTCATGCCAGATCCTATATTAACGCACAAGCATTTTGCCCAGTTTTCTCAGAACACGACACAAATGTCCTAAATACGAATGCGACTTTGTGAATTTAATTTTCTGCTTGTCCATTCCTCTCTTTTGTTATAAATTTCCCGAACGCATTGGTGTTCGTGAAATATTTTATGTTCCTGCTATTTCGCCCTGGTATTTCGTGTGTTTACCTTTTTTCAATTGCTTGTTATGTCTACATTAGTTTCCGCATTGCATATAAAAGGCATCTCGACGGATTTCAATGAAACACGCTTTAAAAAAAGACAACATTGACAGCAATATTATCAGCAACATTAACGCATTATGATACATTCGAGACTACTTCGCGTAGTGTGAGTAACGTTGATATCCATCTCTTAAGTACATTTCGGATTCTGATTAAACACTATCTGAACAATGAACACTTTATTTCCTAATTTAAAAATTCAAGCATAACAGACTTTATATAGTTAGTAATCCCTCTATACACCAGTTTTGTAAAAATTGTACAGGTAGTAAAATTACTTGTGTGTGTTTAAGTTGAACAAAACAACACACTCTCATGACATGATAGCATCACGGAAGATTTTGTACCTGGTTGAGCTCTTTCATTTTCCTTCCATATGTTGTTTCATATCAACTTAAGGCAGTTCGAGCTCGGACCTGTGAAAGTCGTTGTTGAGCATAAGGTGCTTTCAGAGTAAGTGCGTTATGAATTGTTAACACATTCTTAATGTGTATCTTGTTAACTTTTTTAAGTTTGATAATTGTAAGAGTGGAATGAACAATTTTGACTTGCTAAGTAAGTGCACTATATATTTTGCATTTTTATACCAATATATACAATGATCTTTCGGATGCATCAAGGAATATATGTATTCTCTTAAGCTTTAAGGTTCTGGTCATGTGGTGACACAATATGACAATAACGATATGTTCAGGTTGTAACTTATATAATAGTCTAGACTAAATTAAATGTTTTAGTAAACCATTCACAAACCTATTTCTTTAAATATATATAACATGTATATATAACATGCCAAAAGCCTAAACACCTCAATTGAACAATATTACGATTCCCGATATTCTAATATTTTGTTTTTGAATTGCTGCTCATTTTGTTTTGCATTCATGTTTGTGATTAAAAAAAGGTGTTTTATATGTATTCGAACAACCTACAAAACTTCAATATAACAATCATGAAAATACATAAACATAATCAGGAGATTTATACTTTCCTTATGCTAATTGTATTATACGATTCTGGAAATACCTCAAACAATACACTAGATAAGTAATTAAAGCTGAGTGATTGTCGTGACCAATGCGATCATTTGTTGTTTTTTATATAAATTGTTTAAAGGCCAGTCGAACCTCTCTCTCTAATTGATCTAATTCAAAAACCTTCTGTCTTAACAAATAATGTCATTCATAATTTTCAGAAATTCAAACAATGCAGACTCGTATATTCACAACTTGTCTGGACGCAATATTGTGTTGCACATTCTTCATGTCATCAACGGCTGAACTTGATGAACCCGAAAGCATCGCACCTTTAAATGGACCAGCTGTACCAGAACAAATGCCCTTGTGTGAATTCTATATTTGGGAAAAAACAAAATTGTATTTTGCAATCAGACTGCGCCAACTCGATTCAAAATTCGTTAAGTTCAGAATACAATTCTCGGACAATTTCATCGTTGAAAAATGTGAGCCTCAGGTATTGAAGCAACACCTCTGGTTCTTTACGTACTCGACTGCAACTGCAAAATATCCGTATCTGTTATGGAATCTCGACTTCGGGCTACTTACCTTTGGTCTCCTAGACACGAAAACGCTAGAAATCCCTTTTATTGAACTTAGGAGTCGATCTACCTCACAATGTTTAGTACACTTTGGTGCAAATGATTCCATGATCAATATCTCGAACGCCCTGTCTGAACTTGTGGTAAATGAAACTGTGAAAGACGTACATGTGTTTGAAGAAATATACTTCTGTTATTTGACTGAAATAAAAGGGGCTAAGTCTGGACTCGGATATTATGCCGGACTCTACTTGAATTACCCAACGCCGTTTATTCAATATTCCTGCTGTGTTATAACTTATATTTACGTCTTGAGCGAGTATTCGGAACATGTTTGTAACACTTTACAAGAGAAATGGACAATGTGCGAAATTGGTCCCTATATCGTTGGCGTTATTATACTTTTGTACATCCCAATCCTTGTTTTGGATTTTTTCCACTTTTTGGGAAGTCACGAAATTATTGAATCTTTTGACCACGACAGTGTGTCTGAATTATGCTCTTTTTCTAATAATGAAACTGAGTTTAAATGGGTTTACCTCGATGGAAAATCGCCTTTAACATTATCACATCTATCCACAAAAAGAATATGTCGCTTCAAGACCGCACATCCAGTTCTGTTTTCGAGATTGCGACGTTTTATGTGCATTTTTCTTATTCCAGTTATACTGTATATCAAACTATTTATGTACAGAAACGGCATAGGAGTTACTATCAAGATGACGGAGACGATCTGGTTAGGCGAGGCACTCCACTGGGCTTTCTTTCAGTTCTTGCGAATTCAACTGATGCCAGAGAGGTGTTTGTCCCAATCCTTGGTGGTCCGAAAGTCGCTATGATTCTCTTCGTGTGCCTTGGAATCGTTCTGCTTGTCCTACCTCGAAGTTTGAAACAAGTCATAGAAAATGGAATGCCAAGGGAAAGAACGTGGTCGCCGTTTTTCCTCGGTGTTGATGAAATACTTTGCATGACGCAACTAGAGCAACTTACGGAGCCTGGCTATCACCGAGCCGCGGCTGTCTGTCTGGGGAGCTTTTATATGATGTTCACCAAGTCCTTTTGGCACAAATTGTTTTACATGCAGCAGAAGAGGATAAAACGATTGAAACGATCAACTGGTTGTTTATTCTGTGTGTCCTTGCCTTTTCTTGCATTCTTTTGTTTAATGGAAACAGTAATGTGTGTCGTTTATAACCTGATTGCATTAATCGCCATTGCTGTAATTGTAATTAAAGGGGCAGTATTGACAAAAATGGCTCAAAGGCGGTACTCTAGATGGCTTAGCTGCATGTTTATGACTCCCTTATTCTTGTTTTGTGTCGTAATCTGTGTTGCATTGTATTTTCTGTTTGGATACATACTAATTCTAATTTGCCTTGAGAGTTTTGTGTTCATCTCACAAGTGGCTTTATTATGTTTTGTAGCTAAGTTTGTTTTCCCTTCCGTCGTGTTCGGTTATCTGTTGTTCTTTGTAGTTCTGTTGTATAACCTGTTTCGACTTGCTCGAGGATTTGGGGATACTTATTTCGACCTGCTATCAATGGCCGTTGAGAAATCACAGGATCTGGACGCCAATGTTAATCACGTGTCGATTCAAAGCGGGACTATTGAAATCTCCAACGTGCGGTCAACGGTTGTCAGAAACATGCGTGTGAATAACGTTGTTATTGACTTTCCACACAACACGCTGCAGAGAATAAAAAATGAGCAACCTCCTAAGAAAACAAATCAGAAAGGAAATATGCATGCTATACCAAAAGACCTATTTGAATACTTGGTCAACAAGCATCGACCCGTACATATTCAGGTTTTGAAGCTGATATCTCACTTCGCGCTGATTATAATATTGGTCGTTTTAACGATGTCGATAATGGCCAAATATAAAATGCAGACCTCATCGGAGTCGTCTGACGTCATGCACGTGATTTTCATAGTAATTGTCGGTGCATTGCCAAGGGTTTTAGAGATAGTCATGTTGGATGGCAATGAGATGTTAAAGAAACAGTTGGAGGAGAACAAGATTGAACAGTACATCAAGAGGTACTGGAGGAATCGATCTGAATTCTCTGAAGACCTTGGCCGGTGTTAAACAAGCTTCTGCTATTAAGTAGAAATATCGAAATGTTCACATTGAGTTTAATAAGCTTGTTTTCACTTTGCATTAATAATAACGCGTGTTGCATTGACAATCTCTATAGTTTCAAAATGCCGAATGATGACGTCATTGGAATAATGCAAGTGATTTTCTTAGTAACGGTCAGTGCGTTGCTAAGAGAGACTTTAATATTTACTATTACATTTACTTATAAAATCAAGAACTATGTCACATACAATATTGCACGAGTATTGAAACCCGGTCTACTTGCATGTTTGCAGAAATGAAAAATGCTGGTTCCAAATTCCAATTTATTAGAAATACGAAAACAGAATGTGTTATGGAAATTGTCGGCAGCAATAAGATACAAACTGTGCACTGGCCTTTCACAACTGCCGCTGAAGTACGTTTATTGTGACCATAACTTATTTATGTTCAGTTCAATGCCATTGCGCGGTTTGCAAACATATTTAAATATAATTTATTTATAGATATTTAGGAATGTATTAATGTTGTGCGTGTGTATGTATATATAATGTATTGTGTGTTAAAACATTTATTTAAACCAATAACGTTTTCCTAATTCCAACATTGTAAAATTGTATTGTTTTAATATTTGTTATTTTATCTATTATATGGAGTGTTTGTAACATAATAAACAATAATTGTATAATATATATACCTTAAATTGTTTTAAATAATGTTGATGTTTGCATCATATTTGTTTTCTCAACGTAAATGTATAATACTGTGTAAATATTTTCTTTGCTTATTATATTTTCTTACAATCACAATATATAAAACGTGTCTTTTTGATTGCATAATAAAGTCAATAAAATGTTAATGTTCTTAGAGTATATACTCATTTATAATAACAAATATAATATAATAATAATAATATAACACAGATTGTTCATTTACAATCCCCGTTTAATGTGTGTATTAATGTATTAAGATCACATGGAATTAATTAATATACATGTGAGAGGCGTAGGTTCAAGGCAAGTTCTAAATGTTAACAATAAAACATGTTTGTAGATGATATCAAAGGAACAATAAATATGCCGTCGTAGTCAGTTAGTAAGTTAATAGCAGTAGTAGTAGTAGTAGTAGCAGTAGAAGCAGTAGCAGCAGTAGTAGTAGTAGTAGTAGTAGTAGCAGTAGCAGTAGTAGTAGTTGTTGTAGTAGTAGGTAGTAGTCGTCGGCAGTCGTCGTCGGTAGTAGTCGGTAGTAGTCGGAAGTCGTCGGAAATCGTCGGTAGTCGTCGGTTGTAGTCGGTAGTCATCGGAAGTAGTCAGAAGTAGTCGCCGGTAGTAGTCGGTAGAAGTCGGTAGTCGTCGGTAGTCGTCGGTAGAAATCGGTAGTCGACGGTAATCGTCGGTAGTAGTCGGTAGTCGTCGGTAGTCGTCGGTAGTCGTCGGTAGTAGTCGATAGTCGTCGATAGTCGTCGTAAGTCGTCGGTAGTACTCGGCAGTACTCGGTTGAAGTCGGTAGTAGTCGGTAGTAGTCGGTAGTTGTCGGTTATATGCGGTAGAACTCGGTAGTACGCGGTAGTAGTCGGTAGTAGTCGGTTGTAGTCGGTAGTAGTCGGTAATCGTCGGTAGTCATCGATAGAAGTCGGTAATCGTCGGTAGTCGTCGGTAGAAGTCGGAAGAACTCGGTAGTACTCGGTTGAAGTCGATAGTAGTGTCGGTAGTACTCGATAGTCGTCGGTAATCGTCGGTAGTCGTCGGTAGTAGTCGGTAGTCGTCGGTAGTCGTTGGTTGTAGTCGGTAGTCGTCGGTAGTCGTCATGAGTCGTCGGTATTCGTCGGTATTCGTCGGTAGTAGTCGGAAGTACTCGTTAGTCGTCGGTAGACGTCGGTAGTTGTCGGTAGTAGTCGGAAGTCGTCGGTAGTCGTCTGTAATTATCGGTAGTCGTCAGTTATCGTCGGTAGTTGTCGGTAGAAGTCGGTAGTAGTCGGTTGTCGTCGGTAGTCGTCGATGGTAGTTGGTAGTCGTCGTGAGTCGTCGGTAGTCATCGGTAGTCGTCGGTAGCAGTCGGTAGTTCTCGGTAGTACTCGGTAGTAATCGGTAGGCGTCGGTAATCTTCGGTAGTACTCGGTAGTAGTCGGTAGTAGTCGGTAATTTGCGGTAGTACTCGGTAGTACTCGGTAGTACTATGTAGTACTCGGTAGTAGTCGGTTGTAGTCGGTGGTAGTCGGTAGTAGTCGGTAGTAGTCGGTAGCAGTCGGTAGAACTCGGTAGAAGTCGGTGGTCGTCAGTAGTAGCTGGTAGTTGTCGGTAGTTGTCGGTAGTCGTCGTGAGTCGTCGGTAGTCGTCAGTAGTCGTCGGTAGTAGTCGGTAGTACTCGGTAGTACTTGGTAGTAATCCGTAGTATTCGGTAGTAATCGGTAGTCGTCGGTAATCGTCGGTAGGACTTGGTAGGACTCGGTAGTAGTCGGTACTAGTCGGTAATATGCGGTAGTACTCGTAAGTCCTCGGTAACACTCGGTTGTAGTCGATAGTAGTCGGTAATCGTCGGTAGTCATCGGTAGTAGTCGGTAGTAGTCGGTAGTTCTCGGTAGCCGTCGGTAGTAGTCGGTAGTACTCGGTTGTACTCGGTAGACGTCGGTTGTCGTCGGTAGTAATCGGTAGTCGTCGGTAATCGGTAGTGGTCGGTAGAACTCGGTTGTAGTCGGTAGTCGGTAATATGCGGTAGTTCTCGGTAGTACTCGTTAGTACTCGGTAGTAGTCGGTTGTAGTCGGTAGTAGTCGGTAATTGTCGGTAGTCATCGGTAGTCATCGGAAGTAGTCGGAAGTACACGGTAGAAGTCGGTAGTCGTCGTTAATCGTCGGTAGTCGTCGGTAGTAGTCGGTAATTGTCGGTAGTCGTCAGTAGTCGTCGGTAGTAGTCGGTTATCATCGGTAGTCTTCGGTAGTAGTCGGTAGTCGTCGGTAGTCTTCGGTAGTAGTCGGTAGTAGTCGGTAGTCTTCGGTATTAGTCGGTAGTCGTCGGTAGTCTTTGGTAGTAGTCGGTAGTAGTCGGTAGTAGTCGGTAGTAGTCGGTAGTAGTCGGTTGTAGTCGGTAGTGGTCGGTCGTATTCGATCGTAGTCGGTCGTAGGCGGTAGTTGTCGGTAGTCGTCGGTAGTAGTCGGTAATCATCGGTAGTCTTCGGTAGTAGTCGGTAGTCGTCGGTAGTCTTCGGTAGTAGTCGGTAGTAGTCGGTACTCTTCGGTATTAGTCGGTAGTCGTCGGTAGTCTTCGGTAGTAGTCGGTAGTAGTCGCTAGTAGTCGGTTGTAGTCGGTGGTGGTCGGTCTTAGGCGGTAGTCGACGGTAGTCGTCGGTAGTAGTCGGTAATCATCGGTAGTCTCGGTAGTCGACGGTAGTCTTCGGTAGAAGTCGGTAGTAGTTGGTAGTAGTCGGTAGTAGTCGGTAGTCTTCGGTAGTAGTCGGTAGTCGTTGGAAGTCTTCGGTAGTCTTCGGTAGTCGTCGGTAGTAGTCGGTAGTAGTCGGTAGTAGTCGGCAGTAGTCGGTTGTCGTCGGTAGTTGTCGGTAGTAGTCGGTAGTCGTCGGTAGTAGTCGGTAGTCGTTGGTAGTAGTCGGTCGTAGTCGGTCGTAGTCGGTCGTAGTCGGTCGTAGTCGGTCGTAGTCGGTAGGAGTCGGTAATAGTCGGTAGTAGTCGGTAGTAGTCGGAAGTAGTCGTTAGTAGTCGGTAGTAGTCGGTAGTAGTCGGTAGTCGTCGGTAGTCGTCGGTAGTCGTCGGTAGTAGTCTGTAGTCGTCGGTAGTCGTCGGTAGTCGTCGGTAGGATTCGCTTGTAGTCGGAAGTAGTCGGTAGTAGTCGGTAGGTGTCGGTAGTAATCGAAAGTAGTCGGTAGTAGTCGGTAGTCGTCGGTAGTAGTCGGTAGTAGTCGGTAGTAATCGGTAGTAGTCGGTAGTGTATTTTAACTGTTTTATAAACACCAGAATACTTATTTACTGTTATAAGATATATGTTTTGTACTATGATGATTCTCTGTATTTCATTTTCTTATACAATTTTGCGCTGAGCAAACATATGAAGAAATGGAATCAACCAGAAACACATACTTTGTGAATTGGTTGATGGCACAGGAGTTTTTTTTACATGACATACGGACATTCCGATGAACGATTACACGAATCTAATTTGAACACATCTGTAAATCGGGTAGTTCGTACGAGGTATTAATCATCAGCATGTAATACACACTATGCACTATTTCTTTTATGAACTGCGGACGGACACAAACGCACCACTGAATTCATGTAATTATGTTTATTAGACACAGCAACAATTAGCCGCTGCTATGAATACTATCTTGAAAAATGATATGTGCAGATGCAGTGCTGTAAATAAAACAAGCACATTTGCATAAGAATACAATTCTTATATAAGTTGGGTAGTTGGGGACGATTATAGGAAAACAACTCCAAAGACATAATAACATTGCTTATTGAATCACTTTACAGCTGAAGATCCATTGTCGGTATTTGTTATAATATCACCAATATAATACTAATCGAATATAGACAATTAATGTATGTTAATATCATTATAACAATACAGAGTATATTTGATTATGCGATTGTTTTGCGGGACAAAAAAATTCTTATACACTGTATCGGCAAGATAACGCCAGGGAATGGAAACAGGTAAACAGAGATTTTCTCAGCCAGCTGTACATATCAGTTTATCACTGACTGTTTACATTCCTCTGTACATGTATTAATCACTATTGTAGTATTTCTTATAAAGCTGGGAAGTTTTGAGTTTCATGTTGTTTATATTGTGATCTCTTATGTCATAAAATTCATTTATTTTTTTATTTATGTTTTATTATGTTTCCATTTATTATTAAACTAAATATCGATTTCTTACCAAGTGGATGTGATGTGTATTTGCGTAAACTTATGTGTTAAATATTAACATACTGTATGTGCTTTAGCAACACATTATTTTGCCCAAAGACAACTGTTATTATTTGATTAATAAACCAATTGTTTGAAACCCTTTGGATAACAATTATTCATTAATTTAAAATGTATAATGAACTTTAAAAGTGTTATTGTAAACACATCCCCTGGGTTTGGAATAAATCAGTGTTTTTTTACCTGTAAGGTTATGTTTCCATTCTCCATAGATTGCACTTTTTATTTATATGTTGAATACTCTTTAGTATATAAGTACTCTTTACTTCTCAAGGATTTTAACCTTAAATAGAGTAGTTTAATATATCTTAAGTTGCTATGCTATGATGTTAAATTTTTACATTTTCCTTTACCCAATGTCTTATCATTTCGGATTAATAATAAATGCATACTTAATGTGACTTTTTATTTTTTTGTTTGTTGTAGTAACCTTTACATTTTTAATCCATCCAAATTTAACCTGTGATATGATGATCATAATTGATACATTTGATATGTTCTGCTTTAAGATGATACTCAATAATACCGTGATAGTACATGTCTGCAAAGCTACAAGGTGATATAAATGTTGTGTTCATTGATCTGAATCTCAGTATAATATTTCATGTATTTATTATTATTAACATAGTATTTATTATTCATTTATTACTGGTGCCTCTCTATGTCGTGCCACCAGCAACAAGGGCCACAATGGAAATAAGGGATATTGCTCTTTTTTGTGTAATCCTTGGCGTTAGTGTGCATGCCATAGTGCATTCTATGCATGTACTTTTCAATTATGATTGTTTTTTACTTCATATTGTTTTATGTACATGTTGTTTCAATGCATTGTGTGTATGTATGCTATCTCCGAAATAAATCTATAACCAAATGAACCTTCATGAAACTTGAAAAAAAGAGATTTTTTGTCTTAATCTCCTGTATTGATTGCCCATGTTTTATGATAAAATATCAGTCATTTTGTATTTTCCCCATACGTAATTGTAATAAAGTTAATAAATGATTCATTTCACAACTCATGCCTTACTTCTTTCAATGATTATTTTGCAATTATAAGCATAAGTATACAAGAGCTTTAGTTTAAAT
>VMBQ01001012.1:271493-294037 GCA_007657795.1 Dreissena rostriformis | reverse complement strand
TCACTGCATATGTTCTTGCGCATATCAAATAATAAACACAATTATATCACAAAAATAAATATAACTCATTGTTTTAACAAATGCTACGTGAAGTTATTCTATATACACATGTAGCAAGGACATCTAGTCACACAACATGTTTCAATGTTATTAATTGTAACAGATGCTTATTAAGTTATTAGTATCACGCATTGGATTCATTAACTGAATATCTCGTCTTATTTGATAAAACAACGTTATTACAAACACAGTTCAGGAATCAAAGCTGTCATAAACACATTATACGGGAACGGCATTGTTACAATTTAGAAGTCGTGTAGTGCTCAATGATGGAAGACGCTGCGCGGAGTCCCGAATCTCGCGCCCCGTGGGTGCACGCGTTCACGAGAGCCTCCCCCGCGAACATCAGAAGCGGCTTCTGGGAAAGCGGACATCGCACAGGCCTTGCAAGGTCCTCTTGTTCCCCCGGGGTCAGCCTTTCGGTCTGGTGGGAATACGAGCCCAGCGTATACGGGTTGGAGCACCACCGGGATACGCGGATCGCCTTCAGCTGCGGAAGATCTGTGCGACCCAAAAACTTCTTCAAAATCTCCACACATGTGTTCCCGATCTTCTCGTCACTGAGATGTTCCATATATTCCGCACCGTCCCCAGCAACCCAGCCAAGAATGGTGTTGTTCTTCGTAAAAACTTGATCAAACCCGAAAATTCGTTTGTACCAAGCACTTTTGTTTTCCTTTATATCCATGTCGTTCCAGGCGAAAACAACATTTTTGTACGATGGCGATGTAACAGGCGACTCAAACTCTAGGAAAATCTTGTTCACTCGCCCCATGCCCATTGATTTTATGGTGCGCATTTTTTCGATCGGTAAAGGTGGCTCAAACAACGCGTTGCAATGCTTCTTAAGGTATCCTATAGAACAGGTTACAACAACATGGTCTGTCTCATAGTGCACACCATTCTTAGTGTGTACATGTACTTTCTTATTCCGCATATTTCCACCATATGCAATTTTTACGACCTCTGAGTTGAGCTTTACCGAACCTACTGGTAACTTGCGCACAAGGTACTGGAGGACTTGGTTGTACCCATTGGGAATGTGAACATCCCCTCCGCCCGGAATAGCCCACGTAGAGCCTCCCTCCCATGCTACTTCTTCTAGCTCATTGCCTTCGTGAAAGCGAACCCAATTCAATAAAGCGTTATGAACTCGGGTGATATCTTCAACATCGTTAAACGTCGTCTGCAAGTGCCTTTCATTTTCCAACAAAAATAGAAACCGGTTAAGTGGGATATACTTTTGCTTTCCACTTTCTGCTTTCAGTTGTGTCATCGTGTCGTACATTTCGCGCTCCACTTTCTTGTACATGTAATACGCCTTGAGAACAGTATCTCTGCATATCTCAGATCCATCTTCTCTCATGAACCGGGAGCTAGCCCTGTTGAGTCAGAAAGAAAACAACAAATCTGAGGTATCCGCAAATACGGTTACTCCGACAAACTGCGCATTTATTCATTCGGTGGATATATTTGTAAAGTGAATTTATACATAAACAGAAACAAAACATTTTCGTATTAACTTCTGCCAGCAGTTATATTGTGATGATTGTGATGAAGTCCCAATCTTGCATTTTTCATTTACAGTGATATGCAGCGGAAGGCTGATATATATTAATACAAATGAGCCTCGCTCTGCGAAAAGGGGTTTAATGCGTGTTCTTAGAGTATCGTTTTAGATTAGCCTGTGCAGTCCGCATGAGCTAATAATAAAAGACGACACTTTCCACTTTTATTATAATTTTCGTTTTTAGAAAGTCTCTTCTTTTTTTTATACAAATCCAGTTTAGGCGTAAAGTGGCGTCCCTGTGCGTACTGCATAGGCTAGTCTGGAACGACACTGATGCACATGCATTAAACCCCATTTTCACAAATCGAGGTTCAAATGTAATGGTTACATTTTACGGAAATAACATATTATGACAAAAGAAAACATAGCATTGATTAAAATATATCGTCGCGTCGCCTTGCATGTGTTTAATGGCTCGTGTGAATATAACAGAAAAGAGTGCTCATTGCGAATTGCTTTTTGGTTATTTCGTTTTTCTTTTTCCTTTTTTCAAAATCATATAATCATAATGTCTTATTGCGTAATAAATGGCGATAGGTCTCCGAATTATGTAATGAAGGGATTAAGGGTTGTATTTTTTAATTCGCCTGTCACTCTGCATAAATTTTGGGATGAATCATTAGGGAAATAATTCTGACTTTTTCATAACGAATTTCTTTTGGCCATTTTTTTGTGGNATTCAATGTTTGTAAAAAGCCATTCGGACGGTACATCTGCTTTATATAGTATGTGTTATATACATGAATTTACCAAATCTCTTGCACGACGGTTACATTACATTCATACGGAATACGGATAGTGCCATCTATAATATAATCTCGCCCTTCTTTCATCAAGGGCGACACAGGACACACGAAGCGTACACGATATGTTGCGCGACACACGATATTTTGCGCGATACTTAAAGCGACACACGATATTTTGCGCGCTTCACACGAAGCGACACACAATATTTTGCGCGATACACGAAGCGACGCGCGAGAATGTACCACCAAATATTGCCCTTGTGTAGGTAGCCCAAAAGGCGATATATCGTAGTAAATATCGCGTGTCGCTTCGTGTATCGCAAACAATATTGCGTGTCGTTCGTGTATCGCGCAAAATATCGTATGTCGCTTTGAGTATCGCGCAAAATATCGAATGTCGCTTTGAGTTTCGCGCAAAATATCGTGTCTCGCGTTCAAAGGGCGACACACGATAGTTTGCGCGATACACGAAGCGACACACAATATTTTGCGCGATACTCAAAACGACACACAATATTTTTCGCGACACACGATATTTTGCGCGATACACGAAGCGACACGCGATATTTACCACGATATATCGCCTTTTGGGCTACCTACACAAGGACGATATTTGGTGGTACATTCCAGCGCGTCGCTTCGTGTATCGCGCAAAATATCGTGTGTCGCTTCGTGTGTCGCGCAAAATATCGTGTGTCGCTTTGAGTATCGCGCAAAATATCGTGTGTCGCTTCGCGTGTCGCGCAAAAGATCGTGTATCGCTTCGTTTGTCGTGTGTCGCCCTTGATGAAAGAAGGGCGAGATTATAGATGGCACTATCCGGATTCCGTACATTCACCAACCTCCGCGAAGAGATTTGACTGGAACCAGCATGTATGTGAGAGCATGGAACGACAACTCTGCGTGGAGATTGTACATTCACATGTATTTGAGAGCATGGAACGACAACTCTGCATGGAGACTGGAATTTACCTATTAACAACTCGGAACGGAGTTATCGCTCCTATTTGGTTAGCAATGGCAAACACAGAGTTATCAAGAGAACAGCCGTGGATCCAGTTCGCCCCCATTTCAATAGGCATGCCATCGTCCCCGAGAATGGCTGTATGGATACGGCCCCCAATTCTGAAATGAATTCACTTTAATAAACACATTTATAATACATGCGACATGATGATTATCGTGTAATTCAAAACGGGGCGTCTACTCTAAGAATGAAAAGAGGATCAAAGGCCCTACGGCGTCCACCTGAGCTCACCAGAAACGTAATTGTTATGAGCAGCAAGTGTTACACTATACTTATAAGAATATGTTACGACTAGAGTATTCAAATTGTTTTACAACTTTTACTATAGCCACATATGGAAAACTGTACCGCGACATAGCGGCCACGTTTTTTAATCGACGAGAACCATATCTCACTCGGCTCATAAATAATTGGAACATATTTTCCGACCAGTTTTATGACAATTGGCCTGTAAATATGGACCTCTACATTGTTAAACGCGTTTTCTTTAACTAAACATTGTGACCGACTTGTTTTTATCCCGCGTGACCCAGTTTAAAACTCGGCCGAGATATCATTTAGTTAAATGTTCTGAGCAAGGTTCATGGCCGAGATATCATTTAGTTAAATGTTCTGAGCAAGGTTCATGAAGATTCGGCATTGTCGGTAAATGTGATAGCTAGAGTGTTATCACGATCTTTCTGTAATTCGACGTAGTGACCTAATTTTTGACCCCACATGACCCAGTTTTAAAATTGGCCGGAATATCATTATCAAATGTTCAGACTAAGTTCTATTAAGATTTGGCAATACAAAAGCTCACCATAATCACTTTGTGTTCAGGTGAGCTGATAAAGTAGTAAGACAAACAGGTCGCCATAACAATTTATTGAAGCATAGAAAGTATTTGAAGTTAATGCACTTGAGGCGTATTACCTATCCGATGCCTCTAGAACAACCACATCTGTAATTCCTGCCTCTTGAAGACGACAAGCCGCAGACAAACCGGCTATGCCCGCCCCAACCACAAGGACGCTGGTGGAAATCATATTGCGACTTCCGGTACCTTACTTCTTGCCAGCTGTTGAAAATAAATATCACTATACCAGTATATATGTCCATATGTAATGTGTTTGCACCGAGTATAAAACACGCAGATCAGCGTATTATTCCGCGTAGAATTGGTGCATGGTTTCATAAACACTCAACGAGTCCAATCTTAATCACGTGCATGGTTTAAACAAACGGACTTAGTACGGTGTTCGGATCGGACAAGTGCGATAACAGTATCAGCAGTAATATATACACTGTGGTATTTAATCCCCACATAAACATTTTATGTGTGCATCAATATACACATAGACTGTGTAAACTTGCATTTTGTTTGACTGTCCGTTTAGCCCAGTGGTTCTTACACGCGCTTCTTATCTAGGCGACCTGGATTCAAACCCCACTTCCGGCTGTGGTGAGTTTGGTTGATGGTCACCATACCGGACCGAACAGGTTGGGTTTCTTCAGGGTACTCCGGCTTCACAATGATTGCCCCCTGGTTGCCACGTTGTTTATTTTTACGGACTCGAACCATTTTCAAACTTTGTCGAGATACCATTAGAACAAATCTTCTGAACAATTTTCATGAAATTAATGAGATTGGAAAAGTAATTTGACTCCTACAGATTTTACAAGCTTTTCCTCAAACTTTGTCGAGATACCATTAGAACAAATCTTCTAAACAATTTTCTTGAAATTGATGAGATTGGAAAAGTAATTTGACTTCTACAGAGTTAACAAGCTTTTCCTTTAGTTTTACCTATAATCCTAGTGTTTGACCTCACGTGCTCCGGTTTCAAACATGGTCGATGTATAATTGGGACAAATGTTCTGACCAATTAAGTTTCACGAAGATTGGACGATAGATGAGGCTTCTAGGGTGTTAACAATGTACATGGTGACGACGGACGACGAACCACGGACAAAAAACGATCAAGAAAGCTCGCCACGATCATGTTTTGTCCAGGTGAGCAAAACCCATGCTGTAACCATACTCATACTGTAAAAAGAAGGTTACGTCAGTGCGTCTTTAGACATTAAATAGCATTGTGTACACCACGAATAGAATAGAACAGAATAGAATTCTAGAACAGAACGGAATACAATTATTTTCCAATCATGGACCCTCTCGCCCATATAATAACATAATAATGACATATACCATGTATATAGACATAACGAAAAACATAAAAGCACTGACTCGATTCAGATTAATAACAAAATAAATATTGTTTTCGTGCATTTGTCTAGTTTATTAAACATCGAAAAGATGAATAAAAGCGAATTCTAGTTCAATATATGTCAATATAGAACAGCGATAAGGATTGCACTCCATTGAGGCCGTTATATATAATCCAAACGTGCACTTTCCTGGTATATCAATGCAGATAACAAGTACAAGATGGAACAAACTAGCGATTTATTAGGCTAACATCCAGTTGAAGGACGACTGATAAGATTTTGGTGGGACAATGATGACATGGCGAATTTGATAAAAAAGCTCTTGTCAGTTTAGAAATTCTAGCATAAGCATTACAAAACAATTATCGAAGGATCAGGGTTAAGTAATATAAAGTAATTTTAAAAGAACATTTACTTTCAAGTAGGTCTTACAATTAAAAGTACACTTTGTAAATTACCTAAAACTTTTAATTTGATAACTTTTAGTTTAAACAGGACCAATATATTATGCAGTTATTGTAATAATAATACAATCAGTATTACTGAGGAAATAAATTAATTTGTCTTTTGAAGACAGAGGGTCAAAGTTTTAAAGTATCACAAGATTTCTCCTTTAAAAATAAGTCCCAACGTGGGCAAATCCAGTTTCTGTATAGTTGAAAGTAACCTCAAGCGTTTTACAGTTTCAAGCGTCTGTAATATCGTCTGCATTTTAAGCTTCGATTTGTTTTTGTTAGCTATATGCAATTATGACAAGGATGTTTTAGTTTAGCATTAAGGTAAAATATAATGTATTATTATAAATAGATGATAACAAGTTGTTTGGTTCTCTTCAAATAACCAATGTTGGTCTAATCGAAATTGGTGACTGTCACTGACCAGTTCAACTTCAACTTGTCAAGTCAAGTCAACAAAGGACGTTTGCAATGACCCAATGTTTCGGTTTGTTTGAACTTATTTGCCTTTCGTTATCGAGAACGGAGGATTTTTGTGCACTTAATGACATATCATGAAATGAAAACAGTTTTTTACATTATTAAAATGCATAAAAGCAGAAAAAAGTGTTTTATTGAAATGTTACAAACTGTCTAGTCTAGTCATTCCTGGATACCTGGACTGTTGGGCCATAAATTAGCTATTTTATAAATGGTCTCTTCTTTAGAATCTCTCTCTGATTTGTACTATTTTGTTAAAACTTCTCTAGAGTGCGCGTAGTAAATATTAATTGTTAATTTAAATTAATTTACAGACTGGTTAAACTTCTTAATGTTCCATTTCTCAGAATTTAGCAACGATTTAAATTGATTTACACTTGTGGCAGCTATTGTTGATTCTTCCAAACTGTTCCAGTAATGAATTGTTCTTTGACTTAAGGTGTTGAGTCTTACATTGCTTTTGGAATTCTTGCCTCTTAGTTTCAAGTGATTACCACGAAGATTATCCTCAGCCAAATTGAACAATTTTTCCCAGTTTAAATCATCAAGCTTATGTAAAGATTTGAAAATTTGGATCATATCCGCCCTGTCTCTTCTGTACTCAAGTGTGACTAGTCCCAGCTTTCGAAGTCTCTGGTCGTATGGTTGATGTGCCACCAATGGCACTAGTTTAGTTGCTCTTCTTTGAACATCTTCAATTAACTTTATATGTTTTTTGCAGTGAGGGGACCAAACACATGATCCGTATTCTAAGGTTGGCCTGATCAGGGATGGAAACTTACTTTTTACTATTGGTTGCCCGCACGAACAACCATCTTAAGTATTTTGGTTGCCCAGCTAAAGAGTAACGAGCCCAGAAATATGAACATGTTGTGTCATGTGTATCTTATACATTCTTTAAATAAAATAATAGAAAATTAAATAACTTTGCTGACGTGACACACTTTCGATGCATTATGTATTTTCCTTTGCCTTTATAATGAATATTATTTAACTCATTATTGATCCACTGTCGCCGATTTTTATTGCACTGAATTGTTGCAAGCTTTAAAAAAAGTAAGTTGCCCGGCAGGACTACCAGCTTTTGAAATTGAGTTGCCCAGGCCAAAATCTACTTGCCCCGGGCTCACAGGCAACCACTAATTTCCATCCCTGCTGATTAAAGCCCTATAAAGAGGCAGAAACATTTCTTCATCAAGACACTTAAAGGATCTATGTACTAAGCCAAGAGTTTGCTGTGCTTTATTTGTAATATTTGTAATGTGTTGGTTAAAACTTAGCCGCTCGTCAAAAGTCACACCTAAATCTTTCTCATTTGTGACTGCTTCAATGGCTGTGTAATTGCGTTGATTGGACCCCGTCAACCACGTAATATTGGATTTATAGTGTAATAGGCCATTTGGGCCCACAACCTCAGCAATGTTATAGGCCCAAATAAGTTTTTATAGGCCCAACATTTATTGTGAAGAATTCAGGAAAAAATTGCTTTTAAGTTTTATTCTCCAGAAAAGATGCCTAATAATTTGAAAAACCAAATCCCCTGACATCTCAACATCCTCACCATCACTGTAACACGAATTCACAAGGTCAAACAAGTTAATGACAAGGTCAAGCCTCATGAATAAATCATGCAGAAATTTCAGATTATACTTAACCAATGAAAAAAACAATATTGGACAGCTAGTTCAGTTGGTAGAGCAATTATGGACTACAAATCCGAGGCTCGATCTTTGGCCCAGTCACATAACTTATAAATGTGTTGATTGGTCATCTACCTCTATTTCAAGTGGGGAAGTAATCAGTTACTGGCATAAGTATGTGCATTTGGTACTCGTAATCAAGCCAACCCATGAACAGTGTGAGTTGGTAAAGTGACCACAGTCATATGACTGAAATACTGTTGAAAACAGCAAAAAATCCAACTAAAACAAAAGCAAATCAACAAGTGCTAACTGATATGATAACAGTACTTCAGCTGATGCCTTGCCAGTGTCAGTATGATGCCATTCATACAGTTGTCATGATCAGTGCTGGTTATTTTTTACCTTCCTGGGCTGGGGAGAAATGTCCTGATAGCTGTTATCTTATAACTGTTACTTAAACATTAACAAGAGCCATGTGTTTAGAAAGAAATTTTCCAGCTGCCACTACATCATCATTGTAACTGTTACTGTTACATGGCGGGAGCTGATTTTGCCAGGTTAAGGAAAAAAAGACCCTATCTGTGTTTATTTCTTTACCAAGATTATGAAAAATGTTATATTTAGCTTAGAAAATAAAATCTGCTCTCACAACATAAGAGAGGCAATGTTGTATTGAAACATATTTAAAAAAAATGAACATCCGCAAAAAATGGATTTATGTACCGGTAAGGTTTACCCCTAACCCCTATTGTCACCAATTTTTATTCCATTTCTTAACAAAATGCAGTTTTGTTTTGTTGAGATGGCATATTAATGTTTACTCAGGAACAAGTAAGTGAGTATGGGGCGCAGGGCATCTGAGAATGTAACCAAAGAGTAAGAACAAAAATTGAAAAGGTCTCTGAAACTGTTTGGGTCACCCAAATGAGTACCTTGATGATAACGTTGCATTGGTTTTAAATCACATATAACAGTTTGTTGAATCAAAAAAGGCTTTCTGTAAACAATTGATTTTTCAGATGTCTAGCAGCTGCACAATCCGTTAATCTGTATAATAACTGTTAATCAGGCCTGAAATCCAGGAAAAGTGACCATATCATTTATATATTTCAGCCTGGAGGTCAAACATGGAGCAGCTAATTTCCATTGGTGTAATTGACTCCAGTGATACTCTTGGAACAACTCTTCATAATGCAGCTTTGCATGGCAACAAGAAAGCATTAAAAAAAGTTCTAGACAAAGGTTACATTACTACATTACTTTACATTTTGACATACATCGAATGTATCTAACAGCATGAGTGGCACTTAAGTATAACAATTGCATTACTTAAAAATATACTGAAAGTATTCAAAACATTATTTAACTTTCAGAATATTCATTATCATAAAGAGTTGGTCACAGGTTCTGCAATGTTATTTATTGTGTTTACAAAAGATGAACACATTATTACTGTCATATAAATATTAGTGGCATAACCATTTTCAAAGAAAACCTATATACATGTTTAAAATGAAACTGAATCATAGCATATGATAACACAAATGAAATCAACTCATTAACTGTCACTTATATACAAAGTGAAACTTTAGCTGCATAAGCAAGAGAGAAATCTTATAACAGAATGTCAATGGATTGAAACAAGAAGCACATGTATGTATTTAAAACACATTTTACAACAATAGAAACAAATGCAATGAAACACAGTTACAATAATAAGTGTTTTGTAATTTTTTTTTCAGGCATACATGTTGATTACCCAAATGAAGAGGGCCAGTCTCCATTGTTCTGTGCAGCGTTCAGTGGACACACTGCCGTGGTTGAATGCTTGTTGTCCGCTGGAGCGGAATCAAATGAGTAATTATTTTTTTCAGTGTAGGTCAATTTTGACCTAAATTTTATTGCAATTATAATGCAAAGGCAAAATTGAAAACCAATGGAATTTTGCAAATTTTCTATTTGCAGATAATGCAAACTTACCTCAAATCTTTTAGAATGTGAAGATGGAAAATGGAAATTAAGACTGGTGTCTTTAGCTCAAAGGTCAAAATCACACTTAAAACCTACAATTTGAGCATTATAAGTATAGCTTTCACTTTATCTTCATCATTCATCATGCAATTCTAAAATTACTTACCACAAACGTTCACCATGTTGAGATGGAGCATCATGGACTGATTCTCTCGATAACTGGTCAAGGTCACACAAAGAGGTCAAACCTGGATATTATACGACTTGTCCTGACTGTAGCATCATCATTCAATATCCAACTTTCAATAACAGTTGATCACCATGTAGAGACATTTTTTGGGTCTCTTTACCTAGATAAAAGGTCAAAGTCTCACTTTGAGGTCCAAGGTCAAATTAGGACATTTTTAATAAAGTCTGTCCAGACAGTAACTTGCCACGGTGAGATGACATGTAAAATATCAGACCTTTGTTCCTCAGGCTCCAAGGTTAAACTAGAGGTAATATAGCTGGTCTTTGTTACTTTACCATTTATCTTGCAAGTTTTAAGTAACTTACCACAAATGTACAGCAACTATTAGCTCAAAAGTCAAGGTCATACTCAGAGGTGTCAAATATGGGCATGATGCAACTTGCCCAAACAATAATTTCCTCATTCATCAGTTATTTTTTACAGAATAGTCGCAATGTGGAGCCAGATTGTCTAGCAAAAGACCTTTATCCATAGCTCAAAGGTTCAGGTCACACTTAAAAGGTCAATGCTATATTATGAACATCATACAGCTTGTGAAGACTGTAACTTCTTCATTCATCAGACGATTTCATTTACATTTTCTTAAGGTAGTCCAAACAAATTCAAAAAGGTTCAGCTCCATTGCCCCAAATCAGTTTTTGTTAAAAATTCAATGTGTGTGGCACAATTGAATTGAGCTTTAAAATAAAAATCAAGTTGACATTTACCATGGATTTACTATTCAGTGAACATTAATGAAAACTATCATCCATCTTGCTTGTTTTCATAATAAATGATAACAAAATCATAACATGTCAAGTGTAGAAAACTTTATTTGATACCCAGTTTTAAAAAAGCAATATGCAACATTGTATCAAAGCAAATAATGTCAGTCATCTCTCTTGTTCACTATTTTCGGACCAAATATTTTTTTACCAGTAGTCCTTCAAACATCATACATTCATTCCTTTTACAAACTCAATATCAAACTTACATACTTTGTCTCCAATCTGGACATTTACCCTCATTGGAAACATAAAAACCTTGCTTAAATGTTGGTTCTGCATTTTTTTTTAATTATGCATAATGTATGGCATTTGTGGCTTGACATTTTGTGACAAACATCTAGTAAGGCATCTGTTTGAAGGCTTTGTATATTGTTTTTGGCCTGTCTGTCTGTCTGTCTGTCATTGTGTGTGTCTGTGCGTCTGTCCCAAAACTTTAACCTAGGTTAAAGTTTGGTCATAACTTTTGCAATATTGATTATAGCAACTTGATATTTGGCATGCATGTGAATCTCATGGAGCTGCACATTTTGAGTGGTGAAAGGTCATCCTTCAAGGTCAAAGGTAAAAAAATTAAAAATAAATCAAAACGGCGCAGTAGGGGGCATTGTGTTTCTGACAAACACATCTCTTTTTATTTCTGACTCCAGAAGTTTTAAATGGCATATTTCACGAAAATGTTCACAGGTATTAAAAACCTTAAAGTTTACATGATCAAAAAGGTTTAAATATTGGCTGTTATCAATTATTGGTGAAATATGGCCCTTAGTTTTACAATTGAGAATACCTTTTTTCCCTCAATTTGTGGACTCCTCTTCTATTCCTAAGACATTTTGCCTAGACTTTCATTGCATAATTTATAATTCATCAAACGTATTTGGCTGTGAACATTTGTTTGCTATTTGTCTGTGCCCAAACGTGTCATAAGGGACATCAGTGTCTGTAATACATTATACTTGTTGTGTTTGCATGCTAACCTGACTTTGTATATTTCTTTTCAGAAAAAGCAATCAAGGGTTGACTCCACTTCATGCAGCATGTTATTCTGGTCATTTGAAAGTATTGATAAAATTATTAGAAGCTGGTGGAGATCTGCGTTTGCATGATTACCAGGTAGACATATTTCAATGTTTGTTTTTTTTCGATGTGCGAGGTTGAGTTATTATTAGATATCTCAGTCACTATCCTCTTAATAAATGATGCTAAGAAAAGCAAATTTAATTTGAATGGTATTTAAGTTGTAATTTGAAATATTTGTTCCAAATCTTAAAACAAGTTCATTTCACAAAAGTATAATAATTTTATCAGGTAATTTGAATGTTAATTATCTTTGTTATTATCTATTGTTTAAATTCAAGGGTCGGAGTGTTAAAGATTGGGCTATGCTGAATCCAAATCCTAAGAAAAGAATGCAAATTCTAGAGTTTCTTGACAAAACCAAGTTGTTTGCAATGTCTGGTTCAGGACATGATCTTTTAATGCGAAAGGCTTCCTCCAAGACACTGAGCAGGTACTCATAAAGTTTTTATTTGAAATTTTATAAAAATCCGTTTTTGGCTTAACAAAAACATTTTTAACATTGATAAGAAGTTATGTTATGAAAAATTGGATGATGTTTTACAAATCAAGTTGTGGGTTGTGGTAGAATCTTGTTTATACTTAAGTGAAGTTAGTGTGTGAGGATGATATTATTTGAAATGCAAGGATATTTTTTAATATCATAAAATTTACTTCCAGGGCGCATCAAAGGAGAAACACTGTGACTCGAATCATTCGAGATAAAATTGGAATGCCATCTATCCATGACAACCTGCAAAGAATGGCTAACAGTCATCACTCAGTTGGCTTTGGACAAGTTAGTTGTTTGTCTTTTATTACAAGATATTAATTTTCTGTAGTTTTACAGAATCTGTTAGGTGCCATGACCCCTGGTAATCAGTAACACATTATAGCAATACATGTATAGGACACAATAGTGATAACTTCCTCTATTTGTTTATTTTTTTTCTGGGAAATTGGTAGATATATGGTAAAAAATATAAGTGTCCGAAAGTTTAATAAAGTGATGAATGATTAAGGTTATGCAAATTTTCAGTGTTGGGTATGTTTGAATTTCCATAGGTGTATGCACATGGCTCAGATTCCACTGGGTTTGTATCAGCAATACCATTTATTAATGAAAACAGTCTGCGTCATGATAACAATGGTGAGCTGTACAGTGGTGGGACATTTTCAGTGATGGAAAGGTATGTTATGATGTTATATTATTGTTTAATGTGATACTTTTCAATATTTTCTCTATTGCTTTTGTTCTGCAGTTTAATTCTGTTACACAGTCTGGTGTCAAGTGTTTCATTCAAGACCTCTTATCTAATTATCCACCAAACTGTATTATACAAAACTCTTTTGGCTAGGTTATTACTGTTGATATACTGCAATATCTGGTAGGTGATTGCATGCGTGTATGGCTATAACCTTGGGTGGTACAGCAGTACCTTGGCTATAATTGGTTCAGTTCTTCTCAAGGCCACTCCGAACAGTCTATGGAGAAGGCCAGATAAAGGTTGGGGTTCACCAGTTGTTTTGTTATTTGACGGCCCCCTCATGATTGAATCAACAAGTATTCACACATATGAATTTATTACTTTATTTAAATTTGGTAATTTGGCATTTTGACAGTTATTTTAATTTATTTGTGAATATAGTGTTTATATAAATTTGATGTCCGTGATCCTAATTATCCCCCGCCAAAGGCGAAGGGATATAGAATTGGTGTTTTCTCGTCTGTCCGTCAGTTTGTCCGTCATTCTGTTCCTCGGTCGGTCCGTCCGTCTGTCACGAAATATTGAATTGGCAGGGGGAAATCAATTCAATGCATTTGCTTGTTTCATTATAATTTTGGCTGATAAACTCTTTATAGCAAATCTGTTGCTCTACTAATTCTGAAAGTAAGCGCCTTGTATATGGAGATTTCAATGTTGCAGTTGTACAAAACTTTGTTTAGGACACCAGAAACTTGAAACTATAGATACCATTGAACCGTCTCTATGGTAATGAAGATGTTGAATAAGCTCTAAACAATGATAAAAGTATTTTCAGCATGTGGTGGGATTACACCCAGGTGACTGTAAAGAGACTTCACAAAGACATTGATCCATACAGCGGTGGAGTGGTGGACCTCCTCATCAATGAAATTGAACACATTGGGTAGATATAAAAGCACAGTTTGCATTTGTACTTGATATGTTATCTTAATTCCTTCTATCCTTGTTGCAGTATTTTTAATGTTATTTTCTGTTTCATGTTTTCAAATTCGTATCATCACAGACAATAAAACACACATTGAAATGCTTTATATGTAAATATATCCATAACTGCAGTTGTTAACAATTGTTAAAATATGTATTTACTGGACATAAGAAAGTTACAGTGGATGTAGAGTATGATTTAATGCACATTTCAGCAAGCTGCGCCACCCCAATGTGCTCACTCTGATGGGTGTGTGTCAAACAACCAATCTGGATTGCATGATCCTTGTCTATGAGAGAGTGGAACAAGGCTCACTTTACAACTACCTACATCACAAGGTACACTTTTGTCTCTGACTCACATACTCTAGAATGCTGCAATAGACACCTATGTTTTTGTGTCCTGCAAAGAAATCATATTTCTGTAATCATATTGTGGTTATAATTGCTACCCCAATGTGAACAATATTTTGTCTGGCAGACTACATGTAGCTCAGTTGTAAGTGCGCTGGACTAGAAATCTGAGGATCACAGGTTTCATCCCCAGCCTGGCCATATAATTTGATTGGTGATTGGTTATGAAATCTTTCTATAGCCATTATCCCCCTACATTTATTCAAGTAGTGAAGTTGTCAGTTTCTGTCAAAAGTACGTGCACTTACTACTGTTAAACCAGCTAGCCCAGGAAAAGTGTGGGTTGGTTAACTTACTGCTGTGAAATGACAGAAATACTTTTAAAAACAACACAAATCCCAACTAAAGAAACATAAAGAAGTTTCAAAATAATAATTTGTAGATGTTGTATATCTTAATCTAAGAACTTGATCTTGCATTTCTAGATGGAAAGACTGCCAAGCCAAATGATACAAGACATAGCTCTACAGATGTGTAATGCCATCATCTTCATTCATTTGCGTGGACTTGTGCACTGTGCTATTACTTCCCACGCTATTAGTGTCGTCAACATACATACCTATAAGCTGGGAAATTTTGAATACATGATCGAAGCGTAAGTGTTTGATTTAGTATAAATTATGTATTCTTAGTTTCGGAAAAGGTATGAATTCTGTTGTCTATAGGCTCCTAATCACATGAAATGTTATGAATTGGTACATGGTAAGACATGAAGAATATTTAAATCCATACCTGAACATGTGCACACATGATTTCGTGACTTGAATCTTTGCTGTAAAGAACATACATTCTTGTAAGAATCATTTAATGGATATTCTTTTTTATTGAAATGAAATTGAAAATTGAATTATTTTACATGTAAATAACATGTGCACAGTATTGTATTCCGTATATTTGTATGCCCCTAAAGGTAGGCATGTATTATTTGCATCGTCTTACAGTCGGTCAGTCCATCCAGCTTCTTTTGTGGAGCATAATCAAGGGATTCAAATGAATGTTCATACAATGATATACAGCTTTAAAAGTAAAATCCCTTATGTAAATTTTCTTGTGCAGAGCAGAACTTCTTTAGTATTTAAGGTATTTAAAAAAAGTTTGTACATTGATAGAGGACATTGAGAGTAAGTACACAGTACAAGAACCACAACGCACATATTTTATTTGTTGCCCTTTGTTTATTTTATTTTGTATAGCATGTTACTTGTGAAGAGCATACATCTGCAAGTATAGGGCTCAACATAAAGGGTTATCTGAATCTCCGGGACAACCAAAATATAGTTCCGGAATAGTGAAAAAAGAATTTGCTTGTTCCTTGCGCTGATAAAGGAATTTGGGTAACGGGAGGCTGAATATATAACAAACCGTTCAAAAATATACACCATATTGCTCAAAACATATATAAGATATGTGTCATTAGCACAAACGCACATTTAAGCAAAGGCATATTACTGTGTACGTCTTCACGATATACAGTTTACTTTAATTTGAGTCGCGCACACAAATCCTGATAATAGCTTTTTTCTCTCAGAAGTGTCTTTTGCAGGTGTTAATAAAACAAAACAAATTGCTCAACTAAAATATAAATTTAGCGAAAGTTATGAACTACAGAAATATATGTCAACTAATAACTTACTGTAAATTGACTTCAAGTGATTGAACAATTTAAGAGGGGTGAACGCTGTTTCTATCCCCTATGAATGCAGAGAACTCCAATACTTATGCACTGTACTGTACCATCTGTCAAGGGAGATGAATTGTTGAGTTCAATTCACAACATTATCATAATTAGTTCCCTTTTTTTATACAAAAACAAAACATACTAACTTGTGGTTAATGCACATCTCATTATTCTGGGTTTTGTACATAAGCATGGAGGCAAAGCATATACATTATGGCTTTCACAGATCTATAATTGATAGAGTATGCTTTCAGATCCAAGTGTGAATGGGGTAAGAAGAATGCAGTGGCTAGTAACCATGAGGAGAATGCTGTTTACAACTGGATGGCACCAGAAGTGATGATGCACATGCCCCCATCCTTCTACTGTGATATGTTCAGCTATGCGGCAATCATCTGGGAAATGTTCCACAGTTAGTTGTGTTCAGTGCACAGTTTGCCATTTACTTCAACTCTAATTTTTTTTTTACTTATAATGCAAAGACTACGGAACAAAAAAAATGCCATTATAATTTTTCTTTAACTTGTTGTTTCTACTTTCCTCTTTTAAGACGAAGTTCCTTGGAATGAACAGTGTGCGGACAGCATAAAAGCAAGCTACTGCAAAGGAAATCGCCTGTCCATTCAAAATGGGAAAATGCCAGAGTACTTCAAAATCATCCTAGAGTATGGTCTGCAACATGATCCAACAGGAAGGCAGCTGTCCTTTCTTCATGTTAGGGATATACTGACGACCATGCCAAAGGTGTGTTGCTATGATTTAATAAGTACATATCATACAGAATGTTTATCCACCCACAAAGAGGGTGGCACTAAGGGATGCACTTTTGAGTCCGTATGTTTGTGTGTCTGTATGTCCCCAAATCTTGTCAAGATTGTAACTTCATAATTCATGGTGAAATAAAAAATAACTTAGCATAAATGTTCACCATGTGGAGAAGGAATGTGTGACCCATGTCTTTAGCTCAACGGTCAAGGTCACAAGCCATTAAACAGCTCGTCTGGGCTGTTCAAAATTCATCATCAGAAAATGTTAAAATAACTTGTTTAAAATAATAACCATGCTTGCAAAACCCTTTTCACTTGTTTAAAGGTCAAGTTCACACTTTCTGGTCATAAGTCGAATATGGGAATAATATATATTGTTATTATTTATTTTATTTGCAAATGATTAGAAACCTGTTGTATTATGAGACATGGCTTCCAGTTCACCATATATTGCTGGAGCTGAATGGTTCACAATTTATGTAAAATCTTCCATATTTCTCCAAATAAAATCCAGTTTAAACCCAACTTATTAAAGCCCCCTTTAAAAAATAATTCCCCCCATAATCTATAACCAGGAAAATCCTTGAAACCCCTTTCTAAAGTCTTTATTAAACCAAAATAAAAATCCAGAATTTTCTTTTAATAGTTTGCTTGCCCATGGGCGGTGTATTTCCTAAAACACAAGTCAACACAGTTGCAGTCTTACTTGATTGTTCGGTAAATGTGTATATGTACAGTGAATTTTTTCAAATGTACCCCTTCAAAGAATGTGGCATGTAGCAGTAGCACTCTGTCTAACTTTCTGTCCGTCTGTCTATCTCTGCAAAGTCACCAGTCTCAGCCATATATTGATGGATTATGAAACTTGCCACAAATGCCCACCATCATTAGATGATCTGTTTCGTGAAACACCCTACCTCAAAGGTCAAGGTCACACTTAGAGGTCAAAAGTCATAATTGAGCATAAAACATCTTGCAAATTCCAGTCTCAGCCAAAACTTTGCCATATATTGATGGATTTTAAAATAGTTTGGCACAAATGCAATCCATCGTTAGACAACATGTCATTTTTTACACGTGTATATTTTAAGACAAAAATGGACCATGCCCTATTGACACGTGTCTTGTTTTAACTTTGTTTCATAAAACTATCGAAGTTTTCTGTTATGTCATCTAGCATTTTCCCTTGAAGGATATAACAACTGTATCCATTCACAGGATGCATACGGTTACATTAAATCACACCTGAAGAACCTTCCTCCTGCTGACTCTAGCCGTAGTCAGGCTGCCACAGCACCTCAGTCACAGAATACCAACAACAGCAAGAAGGGTTACCAGAAAGTGAGGGATCAATGTGCCAAGGAAACTGGAGTCACAAGAGGAGACAGTGAGGAGGATAGAAGTTTAGCCCGTATGCAGGAAGACGTAAAGAGAGCCAAGGAAAGGAAGGAGAACATTGTGGAAGAATTGAAAGAGGACTCTCTTGCTACCAGATTAAACAAGTATGGAAACAAGAAACCAGCTGGGAACAATGTGGAAGAATTGGAGGAGGACTCTCGTGCTACCAGATCAAACAAGTATGGAAACACGAAACCAGCTGGGAACAATGTGCAAGAATTGGAGGAGGACTCTCGTGCTACCAGATCGAACAAGTATGGAAACGAGAAACCAGCTGGGAACAATGTGCAAGAATTGGAGGAGGACTCTCATGCTACCAGATCGAACAAGTATGGAAACAAGAAACCAGCTGGGAACAATGTGCAAGAATTGGAGGAGGACTCTCGTGTTACCAGATCAAACAAGTATGGAATAAAAACACCAGCTGGAACAAGGCAAGTTAGTGGGGGCAAGACCAACAACAGCAATACTAATTGTATGCTTGAAATCCAAAGTTGGTATGTTTCTCTTTTCAAACAGCTTGCACTACAGTCTTATATTTTGTATCAAATTCAAATTAATTAATACATTTTTTTTAAAGGATCATTTTATGGAAGTGCCGGAGTCGGCGGGTTAACATTGATGGATTTTCAAATGAACATAGCAGAAGTGATAGGCCTGATGGACTGTTTCTGGCAAAAACCAAGCCACAGGGTCAAAGATTCCATCTAAGACTTCAATCGTCCACTGTTTGTTTGGAGCATATCTTTTTAAAGCATGGGTGGTGTAATTTTGGAAGATTTGGTCATAAGTGCTTAGTATCATGGGACAGAGTGTAACCCACAAGAAGCAGGACCATCGTGGTAAATGCGCAAATACCAAGACTAAACATAAGTTACTGTTTCTCTTGCTTTTGATTATTTCTGCAATAAAAAATAGTTCATCTTTAAATTTCTAAGACAATCTCAAAAGCTTTCTTATGGAGGTATTGTTATGGGTGCTAATAGTATATATGAACAGTTTTACTTGCTGTTTCTTACCAACAGTCTGTTTGGTTTATTGTCACTTAAGGAAAATCTCCTGTGCAAGGAACAAATCAAGTTTAGTGAAGGGAATTGGGAAATTTGGCTATCGCTGTTTTAGTATAAAACAAACCATTTGGCCATCACCATGTTCAATGCATAACTTCATTTCTAAAATTTGTTGTTGTGCAGTTCCCATTTCATTTATCTTTTCAATAAATATGTGTGTGCTCCTCTTAATTGTTATTGGTCTGGATGAAGTACATTTTGGGAAGATGTTCAGGTATCTATTCACCTGCATGCTTGAAAGATAATTTAATCAGTTTCACTGTCTGATTTCCTTGTAAAACAGTTTTATATAAATGGACTTTTGTTCCATTTTAAAAGTGTATTTTATTTGGTACTATTCTGCTGCTTTACAGTAAAGAAAGCCCAAATTACAGACAACGGTTGCACTTTAATGCTGATGGGTAACACTTAATTATGGTGTTTGATTGTTTTTCAGTTCTATACGTGTGTGTATGATACTGTTTGTGTTTGTATGGTTTATATTGCTTGTTTTAATTTCAAACTGTTTAACTTTGTATTAAATATGTTTGTTTAAGTACATGTGTAAGAAAAATATCCATTTTAAGAGCAATAATAAGTGAATTTTGTTCTAGTAAATATGCTAATGTAAAAACTGCTTATATGTAGTGCACTTTTATTTTAAATGAAAAAGAAGATATTTATTAAACAAGACATATGTCCATAAGGCACTGATGCGCCAACATTCCATTTATGTCTCAAAACTACCCTTATGTCAAAAACAAGCTATAAATGGCCAAATTGGACTTCAGACCTCTAATTGTTCACTTGACCTTGAGGTTATGAGATGGGTTATACATGAGATACTCAGTCTCCCAATGGTTGTCATTTGTGGTAAGTTCTCTCAAAATTGCATGATGACTGACCAAGTTACAGCTCAGACTAGCTGTTTCATGGCCATTTTTGACCTTTGACCTCAAAGTGTGAATTTGACCTCTGAGGTAAGGAGACAGGTTTTACACAAGAGATGCAGACTCCTCGTGGTGGTCATACGCAGTAAGTTATTTTAAAATAGCATGATTATAGACAAAGTTACAATCTGGACAAGCTGTTTTAAGGCCCACTTTGACTCTAAAGTGTGTCCTTGACATATGCGGTACCGAGATAAGTGTAAACTGCAATGGGTGTCTTATGATGTATTGCATTTGAGCTAAGTTATTTTAAAATTTATAAATATATGGCAAAAATATCTCTCAAACAGGAATGTTCAAGCTATTGTAGCCAAACCTGACCTCACTCTATGTTTTACTTTGACCTTTAAGGTAGGGAGACAGTTATTACATGCAACACGTTATTTTATGATGGTTTACATTTATACCGAGTTATTTTTAAAATACATCAATATATGGCATGGTTACATCTGAATCAGGAATTTTCAAGCTGTTGTATTGCCATTTTTGACCTTCGACCTCTAAGTGTGACCTTAACCTTTTAGGTAGAGACAGTTATACATGAAACATTTTTTTTTTATGATGGTTTGCATTTGTGCCAAGTTATTTCAAAATCCATTAATATATGGCAAAGTTTTGGCTAAGACAGGAATTTTCAAGCTGTTTTATGACCAAATTTTGCATTTGACCTTAAAGTTTGACCTTGGTAAAGCTATGACTTAGACAGGAAATTTCACATAAATGTACAGACTGACAGTGGGACTTCTATATGCCACCTCCTTTGAAGGAGGTCATACAAAATACATCAGTAAGCTTGCTGTTTTGTACGTTTTCTGACTGTGTTCTAAGATTAAGGTGGGATGCAGTTTCACAGCAGGATGATGAAGACTATATCTACAGTGTTCAACTAAAGAAATCCCCACAGAAGTCTCAAACACCACTGGTATTCTTCCATTATTAGTTGTTACTTATTTCTTATTAACAACTACGTAAATAAAAATAGGAATCTGCATTGTTTTTTTCAATATCATTGTTTATCTATGGCAAAAACTGTCAATACAACAATTTAATAATCAACAATTCATTAATTGTTTTTATTGGAACAGTATAATTAATTTATTATTTTTATCTCAGTAAAGCAATAAATAATAAATAATTTCTTGTTACCAGAGTGTCAGAAAGATTGAGCTGATTACACCGGAAGAGGAACAGCCTAGTATGAAGAGAGAGGCCCCTAGCAACAGTTGTAAAGATTCCATTAAAAGCTCGGAATGTTCTGACAAGGCACAGTACGCCAAAGGCAGGTAAGTGGGTTGTCATGATTGCCATAATAAAACATCAAGAAGAATATAACAAGTTAAACAACTGTTCATCCTTTGGTAAATTAAAAGCTTATGTTTCATATATCTTTATCTCGAATTGGCTTTTTACTAGTGTGAAGCCAACATTCACATTTACAAGTAACATCAATTTAAATAAGTTTTTTATGCCCCCCAGTCCGTCTGAAATTCCGTCACACTTTGCGTTTAGGTTTCGAAAAATGTGGAAAAACACTTAGCGTTTAAGTTTACAAAAATGTGGAAAAAGGGGGCATATGTCCAATAGTGACAGCTCTTGTTTGTCTATGGAAGCTAATGTATCTTTCATCCAAGGGCCCAATGTGATTATAAATTGGTGTGAAGCCAACATTTACATTTAATAGTAACATCAATGTAAAGTCAGTTCTTTTATCTATGGAAGCTAATGAATCTTTTATCCAAGGGCCCAATGTGATTATAAATTGGTGTGAAGCCAACATTTACATTTAATAGTAACATCAATGTAAAGTCAGCTCTTTTATCTATGGAAGCTAATGAATCTTTTATCCAAGGGCCCAATGTGATT